>CM039480.1:28151165-28182441 GCA_022433065.1 Begonia loranthoides
CGAGTGCCGCACGGCCCTCCTGAAAAGTCTCTCAAAAGTAGGACCGTGACAGCCGGCCACCAAAGGCATACTCTGTTGGCATTTAATTTGGTTTATTAATAAAACGCCAATTTGTGGTCTGATTTCTAATTAATTATCTAATCAGTTTTTTATTTAGAAAAACTACCTAAGTTTGAATTAGATAAGTGCCCAATTCAAAACTCAATTCAAATATTTATTCTTGATGGGAGAATCTATTTGAATAAGAGACATTCAGAAAAAGGTGAGTTTTTTTTCAGAGGGTTTTTCACCGAGAGAAAAACATTCACTAGAGGTTCCCCTATCCTTCGATTTCATTCAGAAAATACACCATCGTATCGAAATCGATTGTATAGGAAGAAACTCTGCAGAGGAAGGAAAGCAACTGTCCCTGATTTCAACAACAATGGCTGGAGGTATTTCGATAAATTTCCGCACTTGATCTGAAAGCTTTTATTTTGTTATGAAAAGCATGTTTAGATCGTTTCAGAATGTTATAATTTCATTAAGAAATATCTAACATTTGGTATCAGAGCCTGTTAGCCTCTGTCTTGTTACATTGAAATCAAAGTTAGGGAAAATCTTTGAAATTTTAAAGATTAAATTTTTGGGTGATTTCAAAGTATTTTTTTGTTAAAAATATCTATGAATTCTCTTATGAACGTTTTGCAACAAAAATTATTGAATTCGGTGTTCAAAATCATGAGTTTTTGAACGGGTTCGCGTTGGGACGAACTAGGTCAAATTGACCCTGCTGGAGGTTGAAGACAACTTAAACTACGTGTAGTTTCTGATGGCAGAAACTACATGTAGTTATTTTGAGCAAAAACTATATGTAGTTCTGGTGGCAGAAACTACATGTAGTTCTGGTAGCAAAACTACTTGTAGTTTCTGGTGGCAGAAACTACATGTAGTTCTCTTAGCAAAACTACTTGTAGTTTCTGGTGACAGAAACTACATGTAGTTCTGGTAGTAAAACTACTTGTAGTTTCTGGTCATAGAAACTACATGTAGTTTTGGTGGGTAAAACTACATGTAGTATCTGGTGGCAGAAACTACATGTAGTCCTGACATTTAATGAATGCCTATACATTGGGCAAAACTACGTGTAGTTCTGGTAGCAGAAACTACATGTAGTTTTGGCATTTATTAGATACACATAAAATAGACAAAACTACGTGTAGTTCTGGTGGTCAGAAACTACGTGTAATTTGTCGAACCTGGACATGCAGCGTGTAAATGAGATGGGTTGCCACCTCAACTAAAGTCAATTCTTGCGTAAAATTACATTTATTAAATATGTATATTTTGTTGCTATATTCTGCTGTAATAAATTTTGTCAATTAAATTGCATGTCAGTTCATTTACATTTTTCATGTATATTTAATTGAAAATATAAATCATGTTTGTTTGTATGCATAATTGAGTTTATGATGTATACAAAATTAAGAGCATGTTATTTAATAACAGCAAAATTCAGTTAACTAAATGTCAAGTGATTTAATATGATTTTATTTAATTTAAGAGTAGCCACAGCATCTTTAATTAAACAAAATTATATATTAAGTATTAAAAATCACATTATGACATTTATTGTAATTAATTTTATAAATATGGCAAAATTTATCCTACAGGAAATTTTGTTGTATTTATTTAATTAATTAGAATAGAATATCGAGTTATTTTTCTTAATTACCCACAAGAATTAAGAAAATGGATTTAACTTGATAGTTTTATCAATTCAGGGAAAATGAATCTTATTAAGTTAGAATTTTAGCCCACATGCAAGTTTTATGTTTCTAGATTCATTATTGTTGCATGATTTACATTGGTAAAACATGATATTCAGTTTTTGCCTCTTTTAAGCATGTTATTTGCTTTTTTGCAGTCATGAATTCTTTGAGTTTCTCTGATATAAAATGCGATATACCGGAGTTAAAGGGTGATAATTATAAAGTATGGAAGAAGAGAGTTCTTCTTCATTTGGGGTGTGTAGACATCGATTATGCTATACGGAAAGACAAACCAATTATTACTCCGACCAGCACTCCGGCTGATCTTGCTCTTTATGAACGTTGGGAACGTTCAAATCGCCTTAGTGTGATGTTCATAAAGACTAAGATTGCTGTTGGTATTCGTGGTTTTGTCGAGCAGTATAATGATGTCGTGCCATTGCTGAAAGCTATTGAAGAACAGTTTGTGACTTCAGATAAGGCACTTGCCAGCACACTCATTATGAAATTTTCATCCTTGAGGCTCACTTCAGTTACGGGTGTGCATGAGCACATAATGCAGATGAGAGACATTGCGGCTCAACTTAAGACACTTGAGGTCGAAATGTCAGATTCTTTCCTGGTGCACTATATTCTAAATACTCTTCCACAGCCATACGGTCCCTTTAAGATCTCTTACAACACACATAAAGATAAATGGTCAATTAATGAATTAATGACCATGTGTGTTCAAGAGGAAGGGAGGCTGATGATGGAAAGAGGTGAGAGTGCATTCATGATGACCCATGGAAAGAAAAAGACACAAGCCAAAAAGAAAGATAAAGGGAAAGGTAAAATACCGATCCAATCTGGTGAAATCAAGAAGGAAATCAAGTGCTATTTCTGTGACAAGAAAGAGCACATTAAGAAACATTGCACCAAGTTTAAGGCATGGCTTGAAAAGAAAGGTATATCAATCTCATTTGTTTGTTATGAATCTAATATGGCTCATATTATTTATAACACTTGGTGGATTGATTCTGGTTCTACAATCCATATTTCGAATACCTTGCAGGGTATGCGAAACCTTCGGAAACCAGTGGAATGTGAACAGAGCATCTATTCTAGAAGTAAGATGCGTTCACATGTGGAAGCTGTTGGAACATGCAGTTTAGTTCTTAGCAGTGGTTTTATTTTGGTTTTAGAAAAGACTTTATATGTTCCTAGTTTTTCTAGAAACTTAATTTCAGTTTCAAGTCTTGTACCTTTGGGTTTTTCCTTTACATTTTCAGATGTAAACTTCAGTTTATTTTACAAATCTGATCTTATTGGAAATGGTACAATGTCTGATGGTCTTTTCTCTATTGATTTACAAAATGATACCATTCATGATGTTATGCATGTACAAACTAGTAATAAAAGATGTGTTATAAATGAAGATTCCTTTATGTTGTGGCACCGGAGATTGGGACATATCTCCATACAGAGAATTAAGCGATTGGTAAATGATAAAGTACTTAGTACTTTAGATTTTACTGATTTTGATACGTGTTTGGATTGCATTAAGGGAAAGCAAACCAACGTATCTAAGAAAGGTGCTAAGAGGAGTTCAGAGATATTAGAGATCATACATTCAGACATTTGTAGTCCAGTTATGGACTCAAATGGTCCGAGATACTTCATCTCTTTTATTGATGATTACTCACGATACATGTATCTCTATTTGCTTCAGAATAAATATGAAGTATTGGATGCCTTTAAGGTTTTCAAGGCAGAAGTAGAGAAACAATGCGGTAAGCAAATTAAGATTGTGAGGACTGATAGAGGTGGAGAATATTACGGTAGATATACTGAGGATGGACGAGCACCTGGTCCGTTTGCTAAATTTCTTCAAGAGCATGGAATAGTTGCTCAATACACTCTGCCTGGTTCTCCGGATCAAAATGATGTGGCAGAAAGAAGAAATCGAACATTATTGGACATGGTGAGGAGTATGCGTAGCAACTCCAAACTTCCAGATTCCTTGTGGCCTGATGCACTTAAGACGGCAGTGTATATATTAAATCGAGTTCCGACCAAGGCTGTCGAAAAGATGCCATTTGAGTTATGGAAAGGTTGGAAACCGAGTTTGAGACATATACGCATTTGGGGATGCCCGTCTGAAGTTAGAATTTATAATCCACAAGAAAAGAAACTAGACCCAAGGACCATTAGTGGCTATTTCATTGGATATGCCGAAAGGTCTAAGGGATATAGATTCTATTGTCCATCTCACAGCACTAGGATTGTGGAATCAAGAAATGCGAAATTTCTTGAGAACGACTTGATTAGTGGGAGTGATCGATTTCAAGATATTATTTCTGAAAAAGATCACATTGATGTTCAACCATCTAACTCAAGTGAAAGATTGATTGTTGTAAACAACACTCCTAGAGTTCAAACGAATGTTGAACAATCAATAGATGATATTCCACAAGTTGCTGATTATAATCCAGTAGATCGAGTTCTTGATGAAATTCCAGAAATTGTTGATCAACCAGTTGAACAACAAATTTCTCAAGAAAATGTTGGAACAACACTACGAAGATCTACTAGAGAAAGAAGATCAGCTATTCCCAGTGATTATGTCACATATCTACAAGAGTCAGACTATAATGTTGGAGCCGAAAATGATCCTGAGACGTTTTCACAGGCCATAAGTTGTGGTGAATCAAGTCTATGGTATAATGCCATGAAAGACGAAATGAATTCTATGAATTCAAACGAAGTCTGGGATCTTGTCGAGTTGCCTGATGGTGTAAAAACCATAGGTTCTAAATGGGTCTTTAAGACTAAGAAAGACTCATTGGGCAACATCGAAAGATATAAAGCAAGACTTGTTGCTAAAGGATTCACACAAAGGGAAGGAATCGACTACACGGAGACTTTTTCTCCTGTATCTAAGAAAGATTCTCTTCGCATTATTTTAGCATTGGTTGCACATTTTGATTTTCAGTTGCAACAAATGGATGTGAAAACGGCTTTTCTCAATGGAGAACTAGAGGAAGAGGTTTATATGAAACAACCTGAAGGATTCTCCTCTAGTAGTGGTGAGCATTTAGTATGCAAGCTTAAGAAATCCATATATGGATTGAAGCAAGCCTCCCGTCAGTGGTATTTAAAGTTTCATGATGTTATCTCTTCATTCGGTTTCGTAGAGAACATTATAGATCAATGTATATACCAGAAGGTTAGTGGGAGCAAAATTTGTTTCTTAGTCTTATATGTGGATGATATTTTGCTTGCAACTAATGATAAAGGTATATTGCATGAGGTGAAACAATTTCTCTCTAAAACTTTGATATGAAAGACATGGGTGATGCTTCCTATGTCATTGGTATTAAGATTCATCGAGACAGATTCAAAGGTTGCTTGGGATTGTCTCAGGAAACTTATATCAATAAGTTTTAGAGAGATATCGGATGAAAGATTGTTCACCAAGTGTTGCTCCCATAGTGAAAGGTGACAGGTTCCATGAGAACCAGTGCCTGAAGAACGATCTTGAGAGGGAGGAAATGAGAAACATTCCCTATGCTTCGGTTGTTGGAAGCCTGATGTGTGCTCAAGTCTGCACAAGACCTAACATTGCATTTGTTGTTGGGATGTTGGGCCGATATCAGAGTAACCCTGGTAAAGACCACTGGATTGCTGCAAAGAAAGTGTTACGGTACCTTCAAGGGACCAAAGGCTACATGCTTACCTACAGACGAACGGATAACTTGGATGTGATTGGATACTCCGATTCAGATTTTGTTGGCTGCGTTGATTCTCGTAAATCAACATCAGGATACATCTTCATGTTGGCCGGTGGAGCTGTATCCTGGAGGAGTGCTAAACAGAGTTTAACTGCCACATCCACTATGGAGGCTGAGTTCATGTCATGTTTTGAGGCTACTTCGCATGGTGTATGGATGAAGAGTTTTATTTCAGGGCTTAGAATCGTTGATTCGATTTCTAAACCGCTGAAAATATATTGCGATAATTCAGCTGCGGTTTTTATGGCTAAAAACAATAAAAGTGGTAGTCGAAGTAAGCATATCGACATTAAGTATTTAGCCATAAGGGAACATGTTAAGGATGGTTCAGTGGTCATTGAACACATAAGCACTGAATTGATGATCGCCGATCCTTTGACTAAGGGCATGCCACCATTGAAATTTAAGGATCATGTTGTTAAAATGAGACTTGGGTCCATTATGTGATTTTCATTGTAAGAACGAATAATTATCACTCTTTTATGATATTTCTCATTATAAAATTTATAGTGTACACATTCAGTTTGAGAAATATACTTCAGTTTATGAACCTCGAATAAACATAGGGTTTATTCATTAAGTTTATGGGCAATAAAGAAGGAAAATAATACACTGTGATACATGGAAGGTAATTCTCGATAACATTAAGAGAATTCATCGCTATGATTCATGTATTATGTTTTCTGACTACAGTAAAGTTAGAAAATGCAAACCAAGTGGGAGAATGTTGGCATTTAATTGGGTTTATTAATAAAACGCCAATTTGTGGTCTGATTTCTAATTAATTATCTAATCGGTTTTTTATTTAGAAAAACTACCTAAGTTTGAATTAGATAAGTGCCCAATTCAAAACTCAATTCAAATATTTATTCTTGATGGGAGAATCTATTTGAATAAGAGACATTTAGAAAAATGTGAGTTTTTTTCAGAAGGTTTTTCACTGAGAGAAAAACATTCACTAGAAGTTCCCTTATCCTTCGATTTCATTCAGAAAATACACCATCGTATCGAAATCGATTGTATAGGAAGAAATTCTGCAGAGGAAGGAAAGCAGCTGTCCCTGATTTCAACAACAATGGCTGGAGGTATTTCGATAAATTTCCGCACTTGATCTGAAAGCTTTTATTTTGTTATGAAAAGCATGTTTAGATCCTTTCAGAATGTTATAATTTCAATAAGAAATATCTAACATACTCTGGTGCAAGATATCCACTGCAATCGAAATCATGGGACACGTCAAACAAAGAAGAAAGTTAAAAAGCCGAAGAAAGATGCTAAAAAATCTCAAGAACATTACAATGTGCCAGCCACATGTGTGCTTATGTGGGTCTTTTTTTCATCATAAAGCTTGGCCAGACCAAAGTCGGAAAGTTTAGGAATGAGTTCACCATCAAGCAGAACATTACTGGCCTTTACATCTCTGTGTACAATCCATAGCCTCGATTCCTCGTGAAGATAAGCAAGACCTCTTGCTATGCCCACACAAATATCAAATCGGGTCTCCCAATCGAGGTTTAAGTTTCCTTTTCCTACCATGGAGAAACCAAACACAGATAATGGACAGTGGGCAGGGGACGTATTTCGACTGAAAACCAACGATGACTTGTGTTCTCATGTTTACCAAATAGTGCTTGATCGAGACTCTTGTCCTCGAGATATTCATAAACGAGGAGACGTTTGTCTCCCTCGATGCAGCATCCGTAGAGTTTCACAAGGTTGCGATGTTGGACGGTAGATATTGTAGCAATCTCAGCCACAAATTGGATCTTTCCTTGATGGGATGCAGCAGAAAGTTGCTTTGCAGCAATCACTCTCCCATCATTTAGTTTTCCCTACAGAAACATAACTCGAAACGTTTAAAAACAAATGTTTCTCAGCCTCTAGTGAGTGCGTCTGAGAAATGGCAGACTGTTGAAAAATAGCGTTGAAATAACGAACGAGATTTGGAAAAGAGAAAGAGAAAACACTGGACACCGAATTTACGTGGAAAACCCAAGACGGGAAAAAACCACGGGCAGAGGAGAAATCACTATAGAAATTGGTACAATGAGTTTTGCGGCTCAAGCATATATTTATAGGATTAAAGGAAACCCTAGTCATACGGAAATATGGAAACCCTAATCCTGCAGGAATTAGGAAACCTCCAATGTGGGCCGAACCGGCCTGGCCCAAATTAGAATCCGGGTCACACTGAACCCTAACAATCTCCACCTTGACACGAATTCCACTCTATAAATATAACTCTAGAAAACCTCTAGAAAAACCTCCTCTTCCACAAATGCCCCTTAGGGCGAAATCAGCAGCTAATACCAACCAAGCTCAAACAATGCTTGAACTTGGGTGTGGGCAAAGTCTTTGTCATCATATCAGCAGGATTATCATGAGTACTTATTTTACTAACTGCAAAATCACCACGAGCAACCACTTCACGAACAAAATGATAATGAATATCGATGTGCTTCGTCCTCTCATGAAACATCCGATCTTTAGTGAGAAATATTGCACTCTGACTGTCGCAAAACACTGTGGCAATCTGCAAATCTCCACTGAGCTCACCAAACAAACCCTTTAACCATATAGCTTCCTTACAAGCCTCTGTAATAGCCATATATTCTGCCTCTGTAGTAGACAATGCAACGGTATCCTGTAAGGTAGCTTTCCAACTGATAGCGCAAACCCCAACTGTAAAGACATATCCGATAAGAGATCTCCTCTTATCAATATCCCCCGCATAATCAGAATCAACATATCCAATAACAGGATCTCGAGTTCTTCCCAATTGAAGACAAGCGTCGGTAGTTCCCCGCAGATACCTAAGAATCCACTGAACAGCTCTCCAGTGTTCCTTTCCTGGATTTGCCATGTACCTACTAACTGCACTGACTGCGTAAGATAAATCTGGACGCGTGCATACCATAGCATACATGAGAGATCCCACTGCACTAGAATACGAAACTCGTGACATATAATTAATTTCATCATCTGAATGCGGACATAAGTCTGACGAAAGCCTAAAATGAGCTGCTAATGGAGTACCAACAGGTTTAGACTTATTCATGTTAAACCTGCAGAGAACTTTCTGAATGTACTCCCTTTGACTTAGGTACAATTTCCCATATTTCCTATCTCTCTGTATCTCCATACCAAGTATCTTTTTCGCTGCTCCCAAATCTTTCATCTCAAACTCTTTACTCAGTTGTGCTTTGACCCTTCTGATTTCTTCAATATCTTTAGCTACGATTAACATATCATTGACGTATAAGAGCAGATAAATCACTGACCCATTCTGACTGTTCTTTATATAGACACAACTGTCATAATTGCTCATTCTGAAATCTTGAGCAAGCATGAATGAGTCGAACCTCTTATACCACTGTCTAGGAGACTGCCTCAGACCATAAAGGGACTTCTTCAAAGAACAAACATAGTCTTCTTTTTCGGAGACTATAAAACCTTCAGGTTGCTGCATATAGATGTCCTCCTCAAGCTCTCCGTGTAAAAAGGCAGTTTTCACATCCAATTGCTCAAGCTCAAAGTTGTGCATAGCCACAACACCCAGCAAAGCTCGAATCGAACTGTGCTTAACTACCGGAGAAAACACATCAGTGAAGTCTACACCTGAAATCTGACTGTACCCTTTAGCCACCAACCGTGCTTTGTACCTGTCTTCTTCAACACCTGGTGTACCTTCCTTTTTCTTGAACACCCATTTGCAATTAACCACTTTCTTTTCTTTCGGCAATTCAACTAAGTCCCATGTGCCGTTTTTCTGAAGAGACTCCATCTCCTCCTGCATGGCGATCATCCATTTCCCTGAATTTTCTAAACTCACTGCTTCTGAATAAGAAGATGGTTCTTCACTGGAATCAATGCTTTCAGCTACACTCAAAGCATAAGCAACCAAATCTGCTTCACCATATTTCTGTGGAGGTCTAATCTCTCTTCTTGGCCTGTTTTTAGCGATGGAATACTCTATCAAAGTTGATCCTGGTGATTGTACGGAAACTGTATCACCCTGATTATCTGAACTGGTCTGACCTGAGGACTCTGATGTCGACCTTGATCCAACTTCAACCTCAACCTCGCTACCTGATAGATCATTTGTCTTATCTATCAACCCTTTTAGGAGATGAATTCTCAAGCATAGCAGCTTCATCAAATACCACATTTCTGCTTATTATCACTTTCTTGGATTCAAGGCACCATAACCTATATCCCTTGACACCAGACGGGTATCCCAGGAATATACATTTCAATGATCTTGGCTCTAACTTGCCATTATCAACATGAGCATACGCGGAACAACCAAATACTCTCAAACCTGAATAATCAACAGGATTACCAGACCAAACTTCTTCAGCAGCTTTCTTATCAAGAGCATTTGACGGAGAACAATTCACAATGTAACAAGCAGTAGCAGCAGCTTCAGCCCAAAATGACTTAGGTAAACCAAAATCTGAAATCATACATCGCACCTTTTCCATTAAAGTTCTATTCATACGCTCTGCCACTCCATTTTGCTGTGGAGTTCCCGGGACTGTCAGATGCCTCATAATGCCTTTTGACCTGCAGAAAGAGTTGAACTCTCCCGAACAAAACTCTAAGCCATTATCGGTGCGTAAACATTTTACCTGCTTCCCTGTCTGCTTTTCAATTAAAGTCTTCCACTCCTTGAACGTAACGAACACATCACTTTTCTTCTTTAGAAAGAACACCCAGAGCTTTCTTGAATAATCATCAATCATGGTCAACATATAATGTGCCCCTCCCTTGGAAGGCACCGGTGCTGGACCCCAAAGATCTGAGTGGATGTAACTAAGTATTTCTTTCGTACTGTGAGTGGCTGTAGTGAATGTAACTCTCTTCTGTTTCCCAAAAACACAATGCTCGCAAAACTGTAATTTGCTTGTGCTCTGACCATTCAAAAGTCCTCTTCTGCTAAGCTCATTCATCCCATTTTCACTCATATGCCCCAAATGCATATGCCATAATCTGGTAAGATCTTCATCTGACAATGAAGTACCAACTGCAGCATCCCCTACAACTGTAGATCCTTGCAAAACATATAAATTACCAGATTTTCTCTGCCCTTTCATCATAGTAAGAGAACCACGACTGATCTTCAAAACTCCACCTTCACCGGTGTACCTGTACCCTTTCAGATCAAGAGTACTTAACGAGATCAAATTTCTCTTCAAATCGGGAACATGTCGCACGTCACAAAGTGTTCTGACAACACCATCATACATCTTGATTCTGATCGAACCAATCCCTGCTATCTTGCACGATGAATCATTACCCATCAATACTGCACCCTTTAGCACTGGCTCATATGTCGAAAACCAATCTTTATTGAGACACATATGAAACGTACAGGCCGAATCCAGACACTACCAAAAGATCTCCTTCTGATTCACAATCTTTTTCTTCAGCGACAACTGCTTCACCAGAATTCACTGGTTGTTTTCCCTTCTGATCAGCTTGCTCTTTTCTCTTATTCTGCAATTTGTAACACTCAGATTTAATATGCCCCTTTTTCTGACAGAAAAAAACAAACTTTGTTTCTGTTCCTGGACTTTGATCTGCTTTTCGAACCCTTTCTGTTACTGTTCCCTTTATCGGACCTCTCTGATGTTCTACCCCGGGTGATCAATCCCTCTCCCTGAGTTCCAGATCCAACTACAAGGTGCTTCATCCTTTCTTTTGAAAGCAAAGCATCGTAGACATCTTTCAGAGTCAATGTGTCCCGACTGTACAGAATCGTATCCCGAAAAATATTGTACGATGCAGGCAATGAACATAGCAAAATCAAACCCAAATCCTCCTCATCATATTTGCATTCCATTGCTTCCAAATCCGAAACAATTCCTTTAAATGCAGTCAAGTGTTCTTCAATCGAAGTTCCTTCTTCCATATGATGAAAATATAACCGCTGCTCCAAATGCAGCTTACTCGTCAGGGTTTTATGCATGCACAATTCTTCCAACTTTGTCCATATTTCAGCAGCAGATTTCGCCTTCATGACATCCTCCAAAATCTCATTTGATAAATGAAGACGGATCACAGATAACGCTTTTCTGTCCTTCAATAATTTTTCCTCCTCGGTCAAAGATGCTGGCATTTTATCGAACCCCAATAATGTATTGTCCAATTCCATCTGAGCAAGAACATCCTGCATCTTTATCTGCCATATCAGAAACCTCGTATTCCGATCCAACATCGGAATTTCATATTTCATCGAAGTCATCCCCAAAAAATCAGAATTTTCCCTGAAAAAATCTGACAGAATATCTGCACCAAAATCAACGCCTCAAATATTGCAGAATAGTCCGATTATCTCAACCCAAATATTTTCAGAAATAATTTCTCCAAAATATTCAGAATAATCTAAATCAATATCAACTCTGCAATAAAAAAATCCACAATTTATCAACCAATGAAATTTTCTCCCTGTTTTTCAATCGACTGAACGGATCGGGGCTGATCGACGCAAGGGCGTTGTTCGGCGTCGCTCCTGTCTCTGTCTCCGACGATCGACGACGAACGATGGAGCGGCGCTTCGGATCTTCGCTACTTCGGTTCGGGACAATCGACGGTCGATGGCGCAGGAGCTTCGATGGACAGTTCTGATCGATCGACGGCTTCTGTCTTCGGCAGCCGACGAGTTCTGCTCTTCAACGATCAACGGAACGGGCTTCGATTTTCTTCGCTGGAGATGCAGGTGCGGCGCTGGAGAAGATGAAGACACGGGCAGCTGGGTCTTCTTGGGCAGCGACTTCGGGCAGCCTACTTTGATTTTTTTTTTTTTCAATTTCTTTTTCCAAAACCAAAATCAATAACTCGTTCCACCTCCGATAAATCGAAAATCTCGATTTTCAGAAACCTTCAACTTCCCTCTAATACCAATTGTTGAAAATTGATATAGAAAACCTCAACCGTAGCTCTGATACCAATTGTTGAAAAATAACGTTGAAATAACGAACGAGATTTGGAAAAGAGAAAGAGAAAACACTGGACACCGAATTTACGTGGAAAACCCAAGACGGGAAAAAACCACGGGCATAGGAGAAATCAATATAGAAATTGGTACAATGAGCTTTGCGGCTCAAGCATATATTTATAGGATTAAAGGAAACCCTAGTCATACGGAAATATGGAAACCCTAATCCTGCAGGAATTAGGAAACCTCCAATGTGGGCCGAACCGGCCTGGCCCAAATTAGAATCCGGGTCACACTGAACACTAACACAGACCTTATAAACGGGCTCAAATCCTCCCTCTCCAAGCTTATTGGCCAAATTGAAGTCCTCCGTCGCAGCCTTTAGTTCTGCATAACTGAAAGTATCTGGTCTCGTCTCTAATCCTCGAAGTTCTGTGAATTAAAAAATAATCAGCTTAGAAACTGAGAAGGAAGTGAAAAACCAGTTAACATGGCCAAATATTTGATTATGAGGCAGAGGAAATTCATCAACCCATCTTGTCCTTACCCTCTTCTTCTTTTTCGCGAAGCTTTTTCCTTTTGTAAGCAACAAACAAATATCCAAAAGCAGCAAGGAGAAGAACAATGCCAATGCCGACGCCAACAACAACCCCAGCAATCAACGCTGTTTTATTTTCCTTGGTGGTTGGAGGGTTGTAGAAACAGTTGGGTTGAAATCTGCAGAAAGCTGCAGTCAACTAATCTATACAAACAAAATGATATGAGATAGCAGAAGGAACATTTTTTAACCAAGTTTTTCATTTCATATTATTTGGAGTGGCGCTGATGGCTGAAATAGAAGGCCCATAGGTGCCTTGATCTGGAATGCAGCAAGTTCCTTTTCCAGCCCAAAAGAGATGGATTTCCATCAAGTTTTCCGACACTTGGACCGTGAATTGCCTCTGAACAACAACAAATGAGAGCCCACCTGCTGCCTTTCTAATGTCAAAACCCGAATCCCCTGTAATACAAATAATGAGCAGCAACCCCTCGTGCAAATCTAAGCTTGTGAAACCACAGTTTTTTTATAAGAACACAGCTGATGACAGAAGGACCTGGATATAAATATCAAAGACTCGCCTCCCGAGGCTTTGCCATGTAGTTGAATCATTGAAAGCTATTTCTGCAAACTGGAGAGTGATAGTGTAGTTACCATTTTCAAGGCCTAATCCATAGTACCTCAGTGATGAAGCAGAGAGTCGTGATGTTTGGAACAGTTCAGGGTCTAAAGTATTTGTGGCTTGTGATGCCGTAAAACTCGTGTCTAAAGTATTTTCGGCTGGTAATGGCGTAAAACTCGTGAATGAAGGATTGTTCCCAGTAAAGTACCCAACGTTACTCACAGCCCACCTGTTTGTCCCAGTAACAAAGTAAGTAGCCGGGCCAAGGGTTTCATTTTCACTTTCATAGTCAATCCCTGCTGAGCTTCTAATGGCTGGACCTCCACATTTTATGGAAAAATTATAATCTGACAAGACAAACAACAAGCGAGGGAAACATCTAAATGAGCTAGGCGCTTATAATTCACCTCATGGACACCATATCCAATGTATAACAGGGATGCAGGCTATGGCTAATTATTGAAGCAGAACTAAATAGAACTGTTTTGTACTCACAGTTTCCCAAACCACGATAGCAAGGAAAGTTCCGCTGAAGACAGTTTAATCCCAAGGGCAAAACACTAAAAGAAAAGGAGGAACGAGCAGAGATGAGAAGTAATATTGTAAGTGTAAATGTGGAGAAAGAGAAAAAGATCACTTAATCACCTGCTGTTTGAACTCCCTACTGTGAAGTTGTTGGCCACTAAATTACTGCACATCATACCCAGAGTGAATTACAAAGTTAGTTTAAATCCACCAGCTTGCTCTTCTGAAATATTAAGGAAAACAAAAATATCAAACTTACAATTGTAAGGATTGATTATTGACCCAAGATGGAAAGCTCCCTGCCAAATTATTATATGATACATCACTGCAAGGATCATATTTGAGACTGCCAGTACGTCGGCAAGAACGTCAACGAGGAAAAAACGATAAACAAAACCAATTGTCATCGGCTAATTAAAAAAACTTTAGGCATTAGTTGGCCTACGCTGTGTCCATTTGCCGATTTAAAAATATAGTCTATGTTACAACAGATAGAAACCTGTAAATAAATTCACTAAAGTTTTTAACGACAACTATCAATTTGGTGATGAAATCGAGCAATTTTCCATTGACAAACTCAAAAATCAGATATACAATAATTAATACTATTCACATAAGGTGCACTCACATATTTAGAAGAGTTGAACTCTTTTGTTCAGGCAGGGTACCATTTAACGTATTATTTCCAAGAAACCTGAGCATTAAAGAACAAAACAGATATTGGTTCAACAATGAGCTCCATGGCAGATCTATGTAATTCAATGAGCAAAGATGACATATTACAAAAAGGAGAGAGAGCTCAAATTGAAAATCGAATCTGGAATAGGTCCTGCAAGATTGTTGAAGCTCAAGTCCCTAAAAGAGAAGTAGAAGTATAAATGAACAGACTTGAAGAATTGTCTAGAAAAAACATAACCAACGAAAGAACGGAAAGAAAAAAGATTGTTTACAGCTGAGTCAGTGACACGAATTCTCCAATATTGAATGGAATTGAACCAGAAATATTGTTATTTCTCAAAATTCTGCAGCAAAGAACATGATTTTAGTATTAATACCTCAAAGAGTAAAAAATGGAAGAGAAACATATTTATTTATGAAGTTCAACAATGGTGCCTCACAAGATAGATAAAGACTTCATGTTACTTATGAATGCCAGTGAAGAGCTCCCATTTGATAAACCACTTATTCTCCTACATCAGTAATACAAACAATATCATCATATCTAATAATTATGACATAAAGATGAAATATCTAAAGTTTAGACACTCACAAATCAGTTAAAGACGTCAAATTTGAGAAGGAGGATGGTATAGGACCTTCAAAAGAGTTTCCTTGAAGCCTCCTAAAAGATCCATGAGGTGCTCATTATAACTTAAGAATTATTTTGATCAGAACTGTTAAAAAATTCAACTTGAATTTGTAATTTACGTATGTGTCAACAAAATAAGATGCAAGTGTCTTACAGGATAGAGAGCTTTGAGAAATTGCCAATGAAGTCAGGTATCCTGCCTGTGAGTTCAGTGTCTGATGCCCATATATAAAAATAACACAGATTAAATCGACGAATATTTCTTTTTGTAAATCATTATTATAGAATAATACAAGATGAAGCTAAATAAAAAGCACCACTTGTCTTACATTTCCTGTAGATTAGTTAGGTTGGCAAATGTTGTAGGAATCTCTCCACTTACTCCAGAACTATCCATATAGCTATCAAAGAAGAGAGTAAAATTTCATGAAAGTCATTAATCGAGAATTTGTTGAAACTTAGAAGTTGCTTGTAAGACACAACTTCATAAGCTTTGACAACAATAATATAAATTATAATATTCAAAAAGTAAAATGAATTGAAACTTTACAGTTTCTCCATTGTAACGAGATCTCCAATCTCAGGTGGGAAGGGGCCGAAGAAGTTAGTGGATCCAATAGCTCTATAAAATCAACAGAAGGGCAGCTAAGAAAGGTTTTGAGAGTAAGATATCAAGTACATTATTATTCCTTAAAAAATGTAAAGATGATAATTATCCTTAGCTTCACTAAACTTTTACTTCTATTGGTATTTCACTCGTATGCTTCCGAGACATAACTACATCCAGCTAAAAGTGATCAAGCTAGCAAATTGAACCATTTTTTCATATATATAGTCATAATAACCTTCCATTGCCGTGAAGATGCATAACAAAGTCTAAAGAAAACTTACAACATTTTCAGAGTGGTAAGATTTTTAAGTTCTTTTGGAAGTTCTCCTGATAATGCATTGATGCCTAACTTCCTGCTCCTATGTTTTAGAGAGAAAGAAGGAAAAAATTTTACGACTCAAGATATCAGCCACATTAAGATTATGGAGTTTCAGAGTAAGCTTACAAGTACTGCATTTGGGTTAGATTTCCAACTGATGTAGAAAGGGGGCCTTGAAGGTAATTCTGGCCCAAGTTTCTGGAAAGAAAACATTGAACAGCATCTTACATGAAGGATAGAGCATATGTTTCTAGAAATTAAAGACAAAACATTATCCCATAAAAAAAGAGATGATTGCTAACTGGCCCATTCAGAAAGTCGAACAAATGACATATGAGAGTGAAAATTAAATACAAATTAGTGACGAATGTGAATGTCCACAACTCTTCCGGCAGTACACCAACAATATTGAGGGCATAAGCCTTCCTGTCCACAAAATGAAACACACCAACATAAATTGCAAGCAAATGACTAAATACACCTAACCATTAGTTTTTTTTCCCCGAGTTTGAACCCAGAATAAATACATTTTAGCCATGAGGGTTCAAAACATTGAGTGATTTAGCCAACATAGGAGATCAAGATTCTATGGAAATCTTTGAAATACACCAAAGTGTTTGTTTTCTACTAAAGCAAAAGGAGCATTTAACAGCAGATTATCATTCAGCAAGCTGAGATAGGATTCTACAAAAAACAAGAGAGATATAGATACAGAGCAAGAGATATCATACAGAGAGACTACGTGGCAGGTATTGCCGTTGTCAGCTGAGCAATCACACTTGATGAATGGATTATAATCTTGGTCATCAATGACGGTTGAGTCATTGGGAGAGGCTCTTCCACTACATAGTTCCCCACTTATGTTCCAATCCCCTGTTTGGGCTTTAATATTCCATTGTTCAAAGATTGAGTTCAGAGCTACACAAAAAATTTTCACATCAGGAATTCAAAAAAAAAATCACAATTGAAAATTATAGCATAATCTATAAGAATAATTTTATAGCAATATTTTACTCGAGCATGATTTGGTTAGATAGCATATCCTTTGTTGAGGAAAAATTAAATATTTCATTGTTTAGAACAAAGAAAGTGGATGAAAGGATAAGTTCAAGGGATAGTACAAAACTAAGAAGTGGTCTGAAAAATTTATGCACCGAGACAAGATACACGCTAGAAGTAAGACGATTTCTTCCAACAAAACAAAATTGACTTTTTCACAAGACCATGCAACGTTTGATGGAACATCCAAATCTTATTGAGAAGTTATTGATGTAGAATCAATCTAAAGTGTCGACTGAATCACTAAGAAATAATTAAAGGTTTTCCAAAATTAATTAGACAAGGACATACCAAATTCATTATGTTTATATTTTTCCATTTTAAGCACAAACGGTGATCCTCATTCACATTTGATATTTGACCACGAAAATTTACTTATATTTATTCATATCAATTTGGGATTCAAATAAATCTTTGGAACTATGAAATTTGTCATATAAAAACTGCTTGATTTTCTTTCCTATGATAGCACGATGTGAAAGACGATGAACAAACCTTTATTACTTCTGCCTTTGAAATTTAAAGTTATGTATGCAAGTTCATAAGTTGATTTGCTACGGATTTCTTCTGATCATAATCACGCATAGAGATTCTCTAACAATATTTTTAATGCTTATTTTATAGGGTTATCAAAGGGAAAGATATGTTCAACTCAAGCTTGTCTCCCATCTAGCAATTATGTGTATCATGAAGATGTTAAAGATAAAACATAGGTGGAAGATTAAGTATAAGTTTAAAGATTTCTTAAACGTTCCAAAACTGTCAACGATCTGACTTTCGAAGACTATTTGGCGTATTTGGCAACCTTAACGACCTGACATCAAAAAAGGTGTTTCACGAAGATTGTAGCTAATATTTCAAATTTTTCAAAATAGAGTGTTTCGTTAAATTTGGAGTTCATTTGCTACTCCATAAGATACCCGAACAAATAACTTTGTTTCTGCCAAAAAAGGTCATTCTGTTTTACCCAGAGTTGAAACTCAAATCCATTTGAAGATAGGCCTAAATGATCAACCAATTAGATCGTCGCAGCAAGAAGGACTTAATAATTTATTTATGGTTTATTTTACTTATTTTATAATTAATTTTAATAGTAAAATATTAGTGTCACTCGGTTATGACAAGTCTAGCCAAGTATGTGTTTTCATGAGGATAATTTCGTAACTTTTGTATGGTGAACTCTAAACTCTAATTTTAAAAGAGCTATTTAAGCTTTCCTCATGGCTTTTTTTTTAGTTTTGAATTATTATATTACAGAGTTTTTCAATCTCTTCTCTTTGTTCTTCACGAGCAAAAACCCATAAACTCGTTTGGTTGTTCTCAAGTGACGATTTGTGTTTTCAATTTCTAATTCTTCATGAGATTTGGATTAATTATCGTTTTACTGCATCTCTCTCACTTCCTTCGTGAGGTGAAATTTTTGTAGAGTTGTTAAATCTCACAAATTATCAAGTTGGAGAGTTATCTTCATTCAAGAGATTGCCTTGGAGTTGAAAGTTGTCCTCTTTAACAACTTTATGATCAACTTGCACCATTTCGGCCATATCTCGCTTGCCCTTACGAATTTTCCCATGATTTTGAGGGTTTCTTTATCATTATCCCTTGAGATCATGTCAAAAAATTGTATCAGAATTCCTACATTAGAGGTGTTTTCATTGCTGTTTAAATTTTCCCAAAACGTTTGCAAAACACTGAATCCGCATACCCAGGTCAATATTCATCCAGTTGACCACTCACTGTTAATTAGTTGACCGCAAATCGTCCCTAACTCTACCAATACTCTCCCATACTCTACCCGAAGCGCAACATAGGCGGATCCCCTTAAAGTTTCTCAAAAATACACAGTATATTTACAAATTTTAGGAAAATTTCGTATGTTTGAATCCAACATCAACCTATCTAATGCTGAGATTTCAGGAGGAAGTCAAAATTATTTCACGTGGCACGTAATAGAAAGAAAACTCAGATTGATGTAAGGAACTGATTGAAATATGACAGAAACAAAAGAGAGAGAGAGAGAGAGAGAGAGAGAGAGAGAGAGAGAGAGGGAGAGAGCGAAAGGAGTGATTAAGGTTAGAAACATGAGGCTAGGTGAAGCACTATACTCAAAAAAAAGTTAGAGAAAAACTTGATGGGCGAGAGAAATCTATTAAAACTTGGACAAGGAAAGAGACTAGAAAGTAAAAGGGCACACACCTTCAGCAGGATCAGTTGTGGCTGTCTGATTCTGAGCTTGAGCGACATAAACCAGATGGGTAACTAAGCAAGTAACGAACAGAACCAAGACCGCCATTGATGCCGATTTCTCCATGAATGCGAGTTGAAGAATTGTTTCAAGGGAGGAGGGAAAAATACCTCGCTACCTTTCAACAGCTACCATTTTGATGCAGAGTCCTGTTGCAGGTAGCTGATATCAGAGTTGAAAATGTAGAAGATAAGCAGAAATATTACAATGAAACTTGCATATTATAATCCCGTTAACACAAGCAACAGCTCCACGCGCTACTTTTTGGAGAAGTGAGCAGACAAGATTGACCGCAATTCGCCGAGTCCTCGTTGTACAACTCAACTCACTTGGTGGGGTTCATCTACAACTTGCTTGCTCGATTACCAATTTATTAATTTAACGAGGAAAAATGACAAATCAATAATAATTTTTTATTATTATTTTTTAACAAAATAACTACTCAACTATAAAAAAAATAACGTTGTATCATTATTGTTATGTTTGTCATTAAACATTTTAACGAGAAATTACACAATTTAATGAAAAACTGACAAACCGCCGCGGTCTGTCGTCAAGCCACAACAGTTCCACAAAAAACTGTCGCGGCTTGATGTCAAGCCACTGTAGTTTCACGAAAAACCACTGCAGCTTGACAACAAATTGCAGCGATTTTTTGTCAAACCACCGCTGCTTGACGACGAACTGACTGCGAAGATTTTTTGTGTTTCATAGTTACATCAAAGTCCCTATTTTTTATTGTTAGAATTTGGGGTGACCCGAATTCTAGTTGGGCTGAGTTGGACCCATATCCAATATTAGGGTTAATTAGTTTATCTATATATTGATGCTTGAGTCGCAAAACTCATTGTACCTTGATTTCATTCATAGTGATTTCTCCTCTGCCCGTGGTTTTTTCCCGTTAGGGTTTTCCACGTAAATCTTGGTGTCCCTGCTTCCGCAGTTTTCTTTTTCCGTTTCGCGTTCGATTCTCAACAATTGGTATCAGAGCCCCAGGTGAAATTCTCTATATCAATTTTCAACAATTGATATCAGAGCAGAGTTAGAGTTTTCGTACTCAGATCGAACGAAGTTAGGGTTTACAATTTTGTGTGAAAAAATTGTATTTGTTGGAAAAGGAAATAAAAAAAAAAAAAAAATACAGTCGAAGGAAAAATTTGATTTTTTCCTTGGCGTCACCCCTGCCCGAGAACTCCTTCAGCAACGAAGGAGTGTTGCCTTCGCAGTCTAGAAAGCGAAGAAGAAGACCAGACCTGCCCGCACCGCTGCCGACCGTCGCCCGTCCGTTGCACGTAGCGACCAGAAGCCGACGCCCAGCCGTCGCACGAGAAGAGCAGAGAAGGAGCAGCCACAGCCGCTGCCGTCCGACGTCTCAGATTTCTGCCATCGCCGAACTGCCCAGCCTCCCCCTCAGACGCCGACGAACCTAGCAGTCGCCATCCTCCGTCGGTCAGTCCGCTGCGTTGACGTCGTCTCCTGAGAGCAGAGACCCATCGCCGCCGGTTTCTGCAGAATCAACAGTGAAGAATTGTTTATGAAATATTTTCAGAATATTTTAGGTGAATTATTTCTGAAAATATTTGGGTGGAGATATTAGATTTATTTTGAACTTTGTGGGTGGATATTTTGACTTCAGAAATTGTTGGAAAATTTCTGAAATTTTTTGGAGCGATGAGTTCAGTGAAATTCGATATTCCGTTGTTAGATCGGAATACGAGGTTTAAGTTATTGCAGGTAAAGATGCGAGATATACTCGCACAGATGGATTTAGACGACGCGTTATTAGGGCTCGATAAAATGCCCATTTTATTGAGTGAAGAGGAGAAACTTTGAAAGGATCGGAAAGCCCTATCATTGATACGTCTGCATTTATCAAATCAGATTTTGCAGGATGTTTTGAATGAGAAGTCTGCCGCTGATTTATGGTTCAGATTAGAGCAGTTATGTATGAATAAAACCCTGACGAGTAAGTTGCATTTGAAGCAGCGGTTATATTCTCATCAGTTATTGGAAGGAGCCTCTATTACAGAGCACTTGGCTGCATTTAAAGAGTTAGTTTCAGATTTGGAGACTATGGGATGCAAGTACGATGAGGAGGATTTGGGGTTGATTCTGTTATGCTCGTTGCCTACTTCATATGGTTCTTTTAGAGATACGATCTTGTACAGTAGGGACAGTCTAACTCTAGAAGAGGTTTATGGTTCTTTGTTGTCAAAGGAAAAGATGAAGCAGCTTGTTAAGGAATCCGAATCTCGAGGTGAGGGATTCGTCGTTCGGGGTAGAACAAGAGATTTAAACAACAAAGGCAGTGATAATGTTCAAAGTTCGAAGGGCCAGTCAAAGTCAATGTACCGAGATAGAACCTGTTACTTCTGTCAGAGAAGGGGGCACATCAAAGCCGAGTGCCGTAAATTGCAGAATGAGTTAAAGAGAGCTGAGAAGGGAAAACAACCGATGACGTCCGGTGCAGTAGTTGTCGCACAAGATGAAGACTATAGTGATGGAGATCTTCTAATAGTGTCAGAGGGAAACTCAAAGCCAAACAAGGAGTGGATTCTGGATTCAGCGTGTTCGTTTCATATGTGCTACAATCGGGATTGGTTTACGACATATGAGACCATTTCAGAAGGTGTTGTGTTAATGGGCAATAACACACCTTGCAGGATAGCTGGTATCGGTACCGTCAGAATCAGAATGTTTGATGGAGTTGTGAGGACACTGGGAAGCGTGCGACATGTTCCCGAGTTAAAGAAGAACCTGATCTCGTTGAGTACTCTGGATTCGAAAGGGTACAAGTACAACGCTGTAGGTGGAGGTTTAAAGATCAGTAGGGGTGCTCTCGTCAAGTTAAAGGGACACAGAAGCTCTGCAAATTTGTACGTGTTACAGGGTTCTACGGTGATGGGTAATCAGGCTACAGAGTTTGTGAATTCACCTTCAAAAGATTTGTTGGAGAAGACTCAGAGGAAATCAAGTTCTCAGGTGAAGTTCAAGTTAGATTCTGAATCCACATCAGAATCAATATGTCAGCCTATTACAGATGTTCAGCGTGATGCAGTCACCACATCGTCACCAGTTTCAGTTATAGTTTCACGTCAGAGAGGTATCGTCAAAAGCAGAACCAAAGGAAAGGGTAAAGCTCCACGGCGATATAGTGAAACATCTACGGTGGGTTACGCATTGAGTGTGTTCGAGAGTATAGATTCAGCACATTCACATGCAGTTCGTTGCGACATCTTTGATAATTCGGTGGTACAATGGAGAATATGTGAGTTCTCTCCGAGTGTGTCTCTCAAGTTTAAGCGGGGCTTAAACTTGATTCGTACCAGATATTGAGTTGGCCCATCAGGGGCCTTTGTGGAAGAGGAGGTTATTTTTCGTTGGAGTTTTGCAGTTTGCCTTACATTGGAATTTCTTTGAAGGTGGAGATTGTCAGAGTTCAGTGTTCTGGATTCATTTTGGGATGGGCCATGAAGCCTGCATTGGATCTCTCAGGTGGAATTCGTGTCAAGGTGGAGATTGTTAGAATTTGGGGTGACCCGAATTCTAGTTGGGCTGAGTTGGGCCGATATCCAATATTAGGGTTAATTAGTTTCTCTATATATTGATGCTTGAGTCGCAAAACTCATTGTACCTTGATTTCATTCATAGTGATTTCTCCTCTGCCCGTGGTTTTTTCCCGTTAGGGTTTTCCACGTAAATCTTGGTGTCCCTGCTTCCGCAGTTTTCTTTTTCCGTTTCGCGTTCGATTCTCAACATTTATAGTTTCATGTCTCTCCGATAAGAATTTCCATATATTATGTAAAAGGGCTATTTTTTATGGAGATTCTTGACCTCTTCAACTTCAAATGAACATAACTTTAGCTACAAGTATTAGAATCGGCTCAATAATATATCAAATCAAAGCTCTCTCAGAAATCTATGAAATATCATGAATTTATCTCATGACCCATATTTCTTGGGCCCAAAATCACTTGTTTAAGCCATCAAATTTGCGATCAAATATTTTTGACAAACTGTGGAGTGACAAAACCACAACAGTTTCATGACAAATCGTTGCGGTTCGTTGTTAAACCGCCGCGGTTTCATGACAAACCGCTGCGGTTTTGTCGTGACACCGCCGCGGTTTCGTGACACCGCAGCGGTTTGTCATGACACCGTGGCAGTTTGTCGTCAAAGTGTTTAACGGCAAATGTGACAGTGATGGTGGTGACGTCATTTTATTTTTATAGTTTTAAATTATTAAAAAAAATGATGATTGATTTGTCGTCATCTTCTCATTTAATAAATAAAAATTGTGTTTTGCTTATAAAATGTTACGAAATAATACAATATTATGTTTATGTATAAAAAAATTTATTTTTTATGAATTTTCAAAATAAAATAGTAAGTTAAATCTTATTTGATGTAAACTTATTTTTAAAAATAATATTTAAATACAGATTTAAACTGAAAATTATTAACATTAAAAGTAGTTGTTGGTAATAATAAAATCAAACTAGGTAAAAGAGATCTAACACACTATCTATTAAAAATGTGAGAACTTTGCTGAAAAATAGAAGGGTCGTAGATAGATCACAAAAGAGAAAATATGTTGGAGCAGAAGATTCAAAGCACGCATAAGGAATCTTCATCCTACTGTAGCTAGCAAAAGAAATCAAACCTTGCACATGTTCTTGAAAATGAAAATTGATGACAATGTTGATGCAGCAAGGAGTAGCAACATCATCGAAAAGAAAATTTGATTATATTTTCTTGTTATTAGTAACATGATATTTATAATTAATATGATTGGTTTCTTCTTTTTTATAGCCTAAGTATTTAGCGGTTGCGAGGAGAGAGTACATAATTATATGAATCTACTTACTCTTATTGAGTTTTGTTGCATAAATATATTTAAATAATTTAATATATTTTTCATAATTAATTTATTCACGGTTGGAAATGAATGAATAAATAGTTAGGTTCTTATTTGTTGAAAGGTAAATAGAAATTATGATCTATATTGAATTGTGCAAGCATACTAACTATATATATGTTATTTAGTTAGTTTTAAATATTTATACATCTTTTATTTGAATCACATAATCACTTTATAATTGTATTTTAATGAGTTTTTTTTACAATATTTATTTAAAGCTGAGGAAAATATTGTAGGAATTAGTCAAACGTCTCTAGTGAGTCTTGCAAAGAGATAATTCTATATTATCCAAATGATTTTGTTTCGACATCACTACAACATTTGTACTAAATTTCATATAAAAAGAGAAATCAAATCTAACTTATATTTTTATCACATGTTATTCTTATTTAAATTATTTCATTTTTAACTTAATTTTTCAGTATATTTTTAATTTTTAGTCACTCTAAAAATCATTAACCTTTTATTTCATATTATATTTTTGTATTTTTCTTGTGTAATATCTAGGAAATTCGTTTATACGTAAAATAACAATTATATGAAGTACAGTATTTGGAGGTAGTAAATCAGAATTTTCCGGAGTTATATAAATCGTTGAGAATAATAATATTGTTGACATATTAGAATTTATATTGGTATAAGTTTATTTGAAAGTGTAATTAACTATTGTGAGGTGAAATGTGAAGTAAATTGTGAGGTAAAATTTTGGAAGAATACACCTCTTAAGTGGAGAATTAAAATATCAAGAGTGAGATTAGATGGAAGGTGGAAGAATACACCTCTTAAGTGGAGAATTAAAAATATTTGAAAGTGGAGAATAAGAATATTTGAAAGTGGAGTATAATAATAATTGAGTGAGAGGAAGTGGAAATAACTTTTGGTGCCCTATAAATAGAGGTGCAAAAACTCTTCTTCAAGTAGAAGAATTCTTGCTAGAGTGGAGAGAAAGTTTAAGGAGAATAAGCTTCTAGGGAAGGGAAGTTTGCAAGAGAAAAGAGGTAAGAGTTTTGCATGTGTTTTGCCCTAAAAAGACCTACACCACAAGTGTAGGGTTTGTGTGGTTTGAAATGTCTTTTTACTTCGATGAATTGTTAATATGCTTCTGTTAATTTGCTTCCCATTAACGAATCTGCTTCCTCTAAATAAACCAACTTGCTAATGATATTGTTATACCCGGTTTGTTACCGACCCAGAAAAAAAAATGTTTTAATTATTTTAAAAAAAGGGAAAACCAAATCCCCTTTCCTGGGATGGTTACCGAAAGTGTCAAGGTTACCACACTATCGTGAGCTTGAGTTATGCATTTATTTTCTACTAACAATGCTCTAGTTTTCGTTGTTTCATATTGGATGGTTTAGGTAAAGTGAATAAACTTGGATTACATCAGATTGATTTGTTATGGAATGAGTTCCTCATGTTTAGTTCGTTATAAAGGATATGTCAGTTTTAATGTTTGTTTGGAAAACGGAGTAGCTGTTTCCAATTTTATTCATTTTGTGCTTGAAGTTCAATCAAGTGACAACCAATGTTAATGATCCATTTATATGGAGGAATGTCCTAATTGATCAGTTAAAAAGATTAATAAGTTTCGCCTCAAACGATGTCAAGTTGAACTATAATCAGTTAATTTGCTAATGAGATAAAGGTGTGATCAACCTTTTGAGTTCATTATGGATTATTCGGATTTGAGATTTTGACGTTGGTTTAACATGTTAAGGTTATGATTATATGGAAGTGAATTTCCAGGTCCTTGTGAACTATTTTGGTTCAATATTCCTTAAGTGGTTGGGTATTGGGATACCCGTGATGAGCTTATGGAACATCTAGAAACTTTGTTGTAAACTTTTAAAGTGCATCAGTTATATGCTAGATATGCATGGATACAACTATTGGATGATGAGTTAAATTTTTCATAATGATTCTGAGTCAATATCTCATTGATCTCTATATGAATTGCAATTATGATATCATTGGAACCACTAAGTGTATCACGGATAGTTAGATTTTCCTGAATTTGGATTATTGTGATATCATTTAATTGCAAGGATTTTAACTATTATTAGTATCGTTGAGTGACCTTATAAAAAGAAACATTAAGCTTAATTGTAAAGGAAAATCATTGGTTGACTTCTAAGGTCCTGAAATTGAAGTGAGTTAATGCGTTGTTATTAGCAATAACATGTGTATGTTCACTATGTGATGATTATATTGGATGCATCAAGAGTTGAATTTGGATGCTTAAAGTTGAGGGAAATGAAATTTATACCTATAAGATATGTTAGTCAAGATAGATGAGCCTAACTCATAAAATTTATTTAGAAAGCTTTATAGAGTTATTTTCTAGCATGGCGTTCGATATTCTCTTGAATTCTAGGAGTTGAAATAATTAGAGTAAATCCAAAAATGTGATGACAAGTGGGGAATGTAAAGAGTTATGAACTTGTTATAAAGCAATTACGCTAAGTCACTTTTGTGATTTTGAGCCATTGAGCCCAAACCTTTAATTCTACGTCAAATGTTAAATGATTATAAGAAATATTTGACGATTAGTATTAATCCCATAATTGAGGTATGTAGCTGGTAACACTTTTCAATTTCTACAACGTAATTGGAAAATATAGAATCTTAATGAAGAGCTTAAAGAGTGATTTGACAAACTGAACTATAATAAACAACATAACTAATAGAAAGTTAGTGCTGATGAAATTATGACTTCACATTGGGTTATTTATAGAGTTTAATTTAGATTTTAGACAAAGGAATTAGTAAATAGTTTTAAATCAAATTTTGTTATTCTTACTGATTCTATCAAATAGTTGATGTTTTAAGACATAGGGTAACAGGGCTAATTTGAAGTTAAGTGTAGATGATGTGTGAATAGATTTTGAATTATTAACAAGTTAGAAATTGAACACTTGAAACATGTTAAGTTGTTACGCTCTTATCCTTAAAGTGTAAGAAACAAGGTATGACAACTATTGGTTTTAGAATTCAATTATCAAGAATATATTAGATGTACGGTGATGTTGAGTTGTCACAAACAATTGATCTTTTTGCTTAGTTCTTACAGTTTCAGTGGAAATGGATTATTATGGGTTTTTAGTTAAGTTGAATAAATATGGAGATTATCATTCGATCTTACATATTCTTTCAGTGATACGCCTTATTAAGATCTAAGTGTTTTGATTAAGTTTAGCTCTACAGAGATTTTAACTCCTGAGTTAAACTTGAGTGATTTGTAGTTCCCTATAAAAAGATAGTTTGAGTTTCGGATTTATGAGGTGGCAAGGTGACTATTTAGCATCAAATATGATCAAGTTCTTCAATTGTTGTTGGTTTAACCTATGAGACTCTTTATGGGAGACAATGCAAACTACCGCTATGTTGAACTTAGGGCGAGGTGAAGGTAAACATTGGCTTTGTTTGAGTTCATGTAACGATTAGGAAAGTTCAAGTGATTATGGAATGACTTTTATATTGCTCTTGGTCGTTAGAAGAGTTTCAAGGTGACGACTTCGTAAGTTTGGAAGTTCGGACGTGTTGTAGTATTGTTTTTTTTGTCGTAATGGATAAGTTAGTTCTCATATGCATATCAGGTTTCTTTGAATTATTAAGAGTGTTGATGCAATGGTATATCAATAGGACTTATTTTCATAGTTAAGTATGTTCATAAAGTCTTTTATGTTTCTATGCTGAGGAAGTATATATTTGAACCATCACATGTGATTTTCCTAGACCGTGGTGCCTATTCAGAAGGATGTTTCTTACGAGGAAGAGCCTGATAAAATAACCGTTTGTGAAATAAGAATTCTTCGTTATTGTGAGATATCGTTGGTTTAAGTGCAATGAAAGAATCATAACGAAAGAGAAACTACTTGAGAAATTGAATTAGAAACGATGACAAAGTATTCTTATTTATTCAATGGTGTGATTGTGGTTGTTCTAAATTTTGGGGACAAAATTTTTTAAATTGGGAAAAATGTTATACCTAGTTTGTTACCGACCCAAAAAAAAATGTTTTAAAATTTGAAAAAAAAGGGGAAACCAAATCCCCTTTCCTGGGATGGTTACCGAAAGTGGGGAGTGAATCGAAATTATTTTAATTTATTTATGCATAATTTGGATCTTGGTATTTTACACTATTTTAATGTCACTATTTGATATTTATTTTGGATTTGGTCTCTAAATTAAAATTTAAGTTTTTCACTGTTAATTTTATACTTAAGATGAGGGTTATATGGTTCAGTCTGTTTCCAATCAGATAGTTCCACGTTCTGTCTCGGGTCTCCTTTGGTTGTGACACTACTTATAAACTATTAATTTATCATTATTTCAAATAATATGAGATTGTGCACCCCCACTAGTACAGGCTAGACTCTCACAATCAATAGATTTTTTTGTCGTCGTTACTTTTACAGGATGAGCAGCCACGAAAAAAATATATTTCAATGTTTGATAAGAAAAATTAATTAATCAATCAAAGTCAAAATTTTATAATGATAAATACAAAAGAATGACCGAAAAGTCCTATGAAGTTATAAAATGACTACTTGATATGTTGTTTCTATATTATTCTATTATTTTATTAAAATCATTAGACCCAATGATTGAATGTTACATCATATAGTTATAATTAAACTGATATTTAACTCAGGTCCTCTAACATCTGTCTAATGTATAATACATTATATTTTGGAAACATTATTTTATGTGTACTCATGATAAAATCTTTTGTACTAACATTACTTCGTGACATAATACACAAATTACAAGTCATGCCATGTGAATGGTAATGTCAACATGTCCTCACGTGAAGTTAGACTATTCTTTGAGAAATTAAAACCCAAATCTCGTCGCATAAACCACACATCATTGAAATCGGTTATTTATGTGTCACGAAATCTTGTATTTGTAATATTTGTAAAGTATAATTTCATGTCATTTTTAATGAAATCTAAAGTTATAGACTCTAATGTTCACTCAAGCATCAAGACAACATATTTTGATTTAGTGACAACTACTATTGTTCGCATTCTCTCTTTTACTCGGCATGAAATCAAAAATATTTCTACTTAATATACTTAGTAGATATAGGTTACGGGACTCGAATATCGTGATTGTTTTATTTGAATCAAACAGATGTATTGTTCTTAGTAGGTTAGTCATTATTTCTTTGTAAGAATAGTAACTTTATTAATTGAAACCGTCATCAAATAATTACCTTCTAAGGTGACATTTGAATAACTATATCATTTGTCAGGTTCAAACATCAACTCACTTGAGCATCTTGCAATAAATAAAACTTTGAATTAAAAAAATGATTATTCATTGATCACAAAATGCTCATTATCATGAATGTTATTACGTTCATTGGTAGCCATAATCTTTAAATTGTTCAACAACTTATGTAGTCATTAGCTATCACAACTCATATAATTGGCATTGATACTATCAAAATTATAGATTACAAGTTCGACATTGTTTTTATATCTTTTGTTGAAGAATTTAAATCATTCTTAAATCCCAAAAATAGTTAAGACTTGTCCAATCTTCGACTATTATCATAACTACGCTTTGAATAGACTTTTAAACTCGAACAATATTTGATTTGTCCAAATTTAGGTGAAAGAAAATTCTCAAACCCATATAAAATTCTTCCCATTTATATTGCTTTTACTAATTTTATTTATTGTCTAAAAATAAAATAATATTATGTGTTATTGGTAATTTAGTCAAAGAAAAATGACAAATCAACCATTGTGATTTTAAGTTAATGACAAGTTAACTATTGTGGTATAAATTTTAACAAGTTAACCACTAACGTACGTGTAAATGACAAATCAACAATCGCAGTTACCGTCGGCGTTAAAATCAGGACGCCGCAGCGGTGTCCTAAAATTCGGGAGGACGCCGCTGCGGCGGCTTACATAGTTTAGGGTTAAAACTATTAAATCGCCGAATTTTAACAGTTTTAGCCTTAAACTATGTAAAATGCCGCTGCGGCGTCCCGGGACACCGCGGCGGCGTCCTGCCAAATTTTAGGACGCCCCAGCGGCGTCATGACGAATTTTAGGGCGGCGTCCTGACAAATTCACAGTTTTTATTAGATTTTCGACCTATTCAATTTCAAACGACCATAACTTTCGCTACGAGTGTCGGAATTGGACACAGAATGTATCAAATCGAAGCTCTCTCAGAGATCTACGACTTATCAATTCCATGACCCCTGTTTTCGAGCCCTAAATCAATCATTTAAGCTCTCAAATTTACGATCAAACATTTTTAACCCTAAAAAATACAAGACGCCGCCGCGATTTGCTCGGGACGCCGCAGCGGTTTCTTAGAACGCCTCTACAGTGTCCTAGGACGCCGCCGCTGCGTCCCGACTACGTTTTAACAGAAAATGTGACTGTGATGGTAGATTCGTCATTTTTTATACGTTAATAGTTAACTTATTAAGATTTAAATCATAGTGGTTGACTTATCATTAATTTAAAACTACAATGATTGATTTGTCATTTTTTCTTTAGTCAATAATTACCAATAGAAATAACTTTATTAGGAAAAACCGGTCCTGATGTCTGACACACCAACTTAGACTTTGTCTGTACGGCCCTCTCCATAAATATACCCTCCACGTACAGGCCCCACCATTAATGCCATT
>CM039480.1:28187441-28214468 GCA_022433065.1 Begonia loranthoides
GCCTCTTTCTCCGATGAGATGCTTTGAAGCGTAGTCGAAACTCAGTTCGTGACCTATTTTTATTATCGCGACGGAAGTTGAAGCATGCACACGAGGGAGAAGACGATCTCCCTCTCTGTAAACATAGATTAAGTTCAAAAGGAGTAGATATATAGGTATACTGAACTTATTGTATTTTTAGTTCTATGGTTTTCTTAATATAAAATCATTTTAGTTATATATGGAACGAATCTATCAATGAACACATCTCTAGTTTTATTTGAATTCAATCTTTGTGTTTTGGAAGTGTTATGATTTCTATTGCACGTTGGTCACGCCCTTCATAAACGGCTCAACATGGCTTTGCTAACTCACGTTCTTAAGGTACTCCTCAATTGCCGTCTGATTTTCTTATTAATTTTTCCATAAAATCCCAAAGCCATTCTCTAGTATACTTGTCCTTCCGAACACTAGATGAGTTAAACAATAGTTCAAACAATTATTTCATTCAAATCAAGACAAATAATAATTATGATAAAGTGCAATTTAGACCGTTTGGAATCATGTATATATTAGACGATAAACTATTTTTTTGGATAAATAAAATCTCCACCTTTTAGCTATTAGTAATTTGAACATTATCGTCAATTTATCTTTTAAATCTAGCGCGTGTACATCATATATTCCATATAATTATGTGTTTTAATCTTATTTCTAATTCTTTCGATAATTTTGAACTCTATCGATCTCCTATTCGCTGATTTTGAATTCTGTCGATTGTGCGATAAAGTTTAAAATTGTGTTATAAACCACAGGAGAATTTAAAAATCAAGTTAAAACATCTTATTAAATTGAAAATATGATATACACATGTTGAATTTAACTGATAAATTGACAACAATGTCCAAATTGCTGAAAAAGTAGAGATTCATTTTGTCATGGTTTAAGGTTGTCATGCCCCAAAGAGAACATGTGTCACATCTTAAAGGGGACTCGAGACAGAACGAGGAATGATCCAACCCAAAAAGATCTAAATCGTCTGACCCATTTTTTAATCCAAAATTATAAGTAGAATAAACATAAAGAACTTACAAGCCAATCCCAAGAAGGAGGTCTAAAAGTGACTTACAAATAACGTGAATTATAAAAGAAAATAACTAAAAGCTACTAAAATACGAACTTTACTAAAATTATTAAATCTCTCTAAAATGAAAATAAAGTTTATTGTTCGGGTTAAAACTTCCAATTTCTACTCTTGTGGTGGCAATTGAGGATTACTCTAGTTATTTCCTGAAAAGGAAAAATCAATATTAGGTGAGTCAACTAACTCAGTAGGGAATTAACTTTATATTCAACATTTATATCATATGAATTATTCATACTTTTTAATTGTTTATTTTAGACAGATCAATTTGTGAAAAGGTAAAGATGAGCAATAATTTAAATAAAAATGGCGATATTCAAGAGATCGTAAACAACCAAATAGACCCTGATTAGATTTAGGGCTTTGCTTTTAGGGACACAACATATATAACTGTCTCATTACTTTAGTTAACAATAAAAGTGATTAAATGTAAAAATAAATGCAACTGAATTGAACGGTAAATTAAACATGCTCAATTTGAATTAATATTATACATTTTAGAATTTTAAGTGTGTTAAATATAAAATAACATCTACCTCAAAATTGGGTCAACCAATACTAAGGTCCAACAAAAAATGGTCAGCTGAAGCCCAACAGCAACAAATCCGATAACTCTTAAGTTCTGGAACCTAATCATAATAATTTTACTAAGGATGATGATTTGAAATTTAAAATTAATTATTTAAATTCGGCCCGAAGTCGAATCTGAGCTCGGCCCACAACAGGGCATGACCTTGATCAAAATAATATGGGCCAAAAAATCTGCTCCGAATTACCTTAGTAACCTAGGACCAAAGGGCCCAAATAACTTAGCCTAAAAAGGCCTTAGCAACATGGCCCAAAGAGCCCAAATAGTCTAGCCCAAAGGGCCTAAATAGACTAGATTGCGTCCAGTAGATGTAATACTCTAGGTATTGAACTACGTGTAAATCTTGGATTAAGTAAAAAGTAATATTTTGGTCATTATGAAATTGTCGCACTTTATTTGTTGGTATTATTACTATGAATGATAAATTCTTAAATACCTTGAAGTGTATTGGATTTATATGAATATGGTTATTTATTATTAGGAAAATAAAAGTTAATATAATTGCGGCCGAATAAATTATGGGATAAATTGGTGGTTGGGTATGGCGGTTGACGTCGATCGACCGACAAATTGGATGCCGAATTTGCGGTCGATCGCTGGAAGCTGGTGGCTGATCGTGGACGCTGAACTGATCGTCCAGTACACACAGCGTCGGTCAAGAAATGTGTAACCGATGGCTGATTGTGCAAAGGGTCACTGGAATTCATATAGTTGCAACTCCTCGTCTCCTTCTGAGTGTTACAAAGTGTATTTAAGGGGTTTGGAGTAGAAAATCAGAAGGTTATTCTCCATTGTTTTCTCTGTGTTCTTTGGGTGAGTTTTGGTTCTGTGTTTCTATGTGGGACGCTGTGTCTGTGTGATGGGCTGTTGCTAAGGAAGGAGAAGAGAAGAGTTAAGTGATGTAAGGGATTATGCATGTTCTTTGTCCGTAAGGACCTACATCACGGGAGTAGGGTTTGATTGTGTTCTCTGTGATTTTTCGTGTCTATTTCCTTGAGTATCCCATGTAAGTATTGAATAGTTTATGTGATAGATTACTGCTCATATTCTTCTCTGCATAAAACTTGTTTGCCTATGTGTTTTCTTGAACTGCTTTATGTATGGATGATCTGCATGGATGAAACTGTCGACTATATGTAACAACCCGATCCTAAATTTTTCGGTTAAAACGATGTAATTGTTTTGTTAAAGATAAAATGGGTTAATACATCATTCTATGGACGTTATGTTGCGACGTATACCCTCGTAGGCATTTAACTTGGGTAAGATTTAGAAGAAAATATGAAAAATGATGGAGTTATAGACTTGGGGACGACTTGGGACGCCATTTTCGCATCCTAAACTCACTGTTTTGTGATGTTGTAGACGCTGGATGCTTGATATGCGGACGATGCGGACGAGGGATTTAGCGTCCCCATTGAATTTGTCCAATTTTGATTCACGCGGATGACACCATGCGGATGAATAAATGGCGTCTGCAACCAGATTTCGGACGGTACGGACGTATGTTTAGGACGCAAATTGTTGTGTAATTTTGGACTAGCGGACGACAGCACGGCGTCCAAAAGACACCAGATCTGCGAATTTAAAGGAAACAAAAGTCAGAAAACAACGACGGGTTTTGACATTTTGCGAGTTAATGCTTGTGCTTTCAGTGGGAGAATCCTGGTAGCAGCTCTGTAGCCCAACCTAGATGCATGCCTTGTCTCCTTTGTCGTCTAGGTACGTCTCCCTCTATAACTTCCCCACTTCCTCCTCCTCCAAGTGTTTTTGGGTGCTGGGAGGATTGAGTTGCATTTTCGTTGCTGAGTGTTGAGCCTTGTACGAGAGATTAGACTTCAACAGGTAAGGATTGGGTGTGTCTTGGCCGTCTAAGCCCTACCCACAAGTGTTATAGTTGTGTTTTGTTGCAAATGGTTATTACTTCTCTGTTTTTGTTGTTATTTTCTGGTATTACTTTACTGAAAACCAATAAGACAGAATTATTAGAGAAGAGAAATGATGGATGTCCAAAGGTTGTTTAGAATGAAAACGAAAGAATGTATGAATGAAAGTATGAATGAACGTATGAATGGGCTTTGTGAGATACTAGATACATGCTTCTGGTTTTGCTTAGATGACTTTGTAGATTAAAAATTATGGTGTGGTGTTTTAATCATGTTCAAATGTTATTTCCTGCTGTATAGTATACTTAAAGGCATGAAAACAAACTTATGTTAGATTAGAAGTGGTTTTCTTTCAATTGTGAATGAGTATGTCGAAAATATAGTTTTCTGCACTTCTTAAGATTTCGCATCGTTTTATTCGTTGGAACTTGAGATCAGCCACTACTATGTGTCGTATAAAAGCATGTTTTACTATCATTAGCATGATGAAGGGTAAAAGCTAGCTCAAATGATGCTCTACTATGAAGTAGTTTTTATTTACGATCGCTTCCTTTTCTGTCAAAAGCATGATTAATGATAGATTTAATGCAAATATCTTCTATTGAATGTATGAATCGTATGTTTCGCTGCAACTTCAATAGCTATGTACATTAAGAGTTAGGCTAATCTTTTGCTTGTGGCATATTTAACTAAATGTTCTGTCATATGAGAATTGAGTAGAAAAGAGTGGAAAACAAGTTTCGTTAACTGAAACGTCATTGTTAAAAAGCAAGAAAGATTGAACATAATTCTGAAGCATTCGTAATTGATTTACTGCTGCTCTTATTCTTTATATACATATAGAAGCATGTTCTGTTCCGATTAAAAGTATGCTTAGATAAATGCCATTGTTACTTTTGTACACGAATTATATATAGTTTATTGTGATCTTTTTAAGTGTTGATTCTTGTTTATCATACTTATATGTGTTGTTGTTGGTTAGGAAGAAGTTAGATTGAGTTCTTGATAATAGAAACCAAGTAGGGGGTAACCTCCGGGATGGTACGCACATGCAATGAGTGAGGAAAAAGGCTATGAAAACGACTCTAAAGGCGGGTATATGCCGGAATAGAAAGAACCCTAAAGGCGGGTATATGCCGGAATAGAAAGAACTCTAAAGGTGGGTATATGCCGAAAAAAGAACAAACCCTAAAGGCGGGTATATACCGGAACTAGGGAGTTGAGATAGATAGGTAGTCCGGATCTAGTCTAGCTACTAGGATACACCCTCACCAAGACGAAAAAGAGACTAGTAGCCCACAGAGGGTTAGTTTCTGTACAGCTAGGGCATCTCAAAGGAAAACCCTCAATCTTCGAGCTCGATGTACGAGTTTAAAGAACGAACAAAGAAAAAGAATGTAATGAAAGAAGTTGGATTGGTGGCCCCATTCTAACAAGAACTAAAGAGAGAAATGCACAATTGTTTTTCCCCTCTCCTTACTGAGCGTAAGCTCACGTCCTTACTTGTGGTGTAGGTAATGATGGAAATATACCAGAAATTAAGGAAGAGGTCATTCCGGTGGAGCTTGCGGTTGGTCCAACAATGACGCCAGCGGAGTAGTAGTAATATGGTATGGTACGACATGAAGAAATGAATGTTAAATTCAGTTTATGTTATATTTGAATAATTGGGCTATATAATATGGATAACTTTGGATTTGAACTTCAACTATATTTTGAATGCCGTTTTCGATAAAAGTAGTTGCTTTTTATTTATGCTTCTGCAAATTTTTATGAATAATTTCTTTTAAGAATGAAAAATGAAAAAATGATTTATTAACGATTCGGATTTGATGCACTCTGATAAACCCGTTAAAGATTTTAATTAAGCTTTTTAAAACGGTTTAAGAAATCCGGGTCGTTCCACTATAGCTCTTTGTTATTTTCTTTGATATGTTCTATTCATTAGGGGTGGGCAAATCAGTTCTTGGTTCCAGTTCTAGACTTCTTGGAACCGACCATTTGGTTTTCAATTCCAAGAGTAAGGAACCAGAACCGCAACTGGAACCAGAACAGCAAGGAACCGGAACCGCAAGGAACCGGAATCAGAACCGCAAGGAACCGGACCCAGAACAGGAACCGAGACTTGGTTCCCGTTCGGTTCCGGTCGGTTCCGATTCCAAACTTGATTTCTGAAAAATGTCTAACATAACACAACATTCAAAGAAGATAAAACACAACATTTTAATTACAACACAAAACATAAAACACAAGGGAAATGGACTAAAATCGAACAAGAAGATGATTCTTTCACTTTGGTAAACGAAATGTTCATCAGTATACATTCCCAAGAAAATCATCAAGAAATGATGGAAACTCAAAAAACATTCTTCATCAACAAATTAAGAAACGGAGAAACAGAGGAAGCTTTGATTCAAAGTCTCGGTCATAATTGCAAACCCTAAATCCAGAAGCAACGATTTTTAACCAGACATACCCTCGAAATCAGGGGAGTAAGGGTCAGAAGCAATGATTTCACTGGTTCGTCTTCGCGGATTCCCCTTCACAATCATAGGTTCGCATGTTCCAGGTTCGCAGATTCATCTTCTCGCCTCTCGGTTCTAGGTTCGTAGTTGCCGTCTCCCTGTCCCTGTTTTACTTTTTAAAACAATTCGGTTCTCGGTTCTTGGTTTATGGAACCGAGAATCGAACCGCATAGAGAACGAAAAACCAAAACCCAAACCATTTATGAATGTAAGAACCAAGAACCGGAACTGAACTTCGATTCTGGGTCGGTTCTCGGTTCTGGTCGGTTCTTGCTCACCCTACTCTTCATGCCTTTGTCAATGGTTTCCCGCTTCTGTTATTCCTATTGTTTAGTTTGCCAATATTCTAGATGTTAATATAAATATGTTGATAGCCAAGAACGAAGAAATGAGTTTTGCAAAGTTTCCTTAGGATTTACTTGCTTCTGTAATATTCCTTTAGATATATGTGTTGTCTATATGTTGATAAAATTGATGATTAAAAATGTTCTTTACTAGTAAAATACTTCTGTAGTGCTCTCTATGTGTTTTAAAGTAGGAAGATTATAGGGATTATTATTGGTTGGTACTCTAGATAGAAACTGTATTGCCATACAGTAGTTATTTTATATAAACAATAATCTCTAAATATATGAATTAAAAATAGGTGTTGTAATTCTATCATTTAGTTAACTATAGTTATGATTGACAAATTGCAAGGCTAGTTCTACATATTAGGTTCAATTGTGTACTTATTATTGCTATACATTTACTACTGACCGAAAGTTGAATAAAGAAATAGAGTAGTATGATAGGTTCTAAATTACGGACATTTGGCTATAGTATTTGTATAGGATTTTGTTTATAAATGCATTAAAATTTATGTTGCATTGGTTGCTCGTAAAATACGTTAATTTCTTATTTTAGTAAAATGTTAGTAGTGACACATGCATAGTATTAAATTATTATTAATTCAAGATTTGTGCCTCATTGTTTATTAATTTGTGTGACATGCATATAGGCATGACAGTAGGGTTGCATATCATGCATTGCACGGAATAATAATGAACTTATTGGGCATTTTCTACGTGGGTTCAGAGACTGAAGAGGTTGCTCTCATGTAGAAAACAATCCGTTTGGGTGAGTTTGGAGACTGAAGAGGTTGCTCTCACCCAATTGTAAATAAACATAAACGTAAACAGATTTGTTTTTACGTGAGTTCGGAGACTGAAGATGTTACTCTCTCGGGGAAACAATTTCGTATGGTGAGTTCGAAAACTAAAGAGGTTGCTCTCACCCAACGTATAAATCTAGAAGACATATGCATATAGAGTTGTTATAGGCATTGCATCTGCATTTCATTTATATCTCTTACTGGGCAATAGACTCATTATTCCTCCTGTACTGTAGGTATTGATTGTAATCCAAGTGAAGTGAACGTGGAAGAAGTGTGATGCGATGCAAGCTTGTGTTACCATGCGTGGATCGACTTGGGGGGTTATGGCTCACGAAAGAATAAAAGTTGTTTAAATTGCTTAAAGACTCTACGTTATGGATTTCAAATATTTTAAATTATGTTGTTTTTGGAAAATAGTTTAAATATTTTAATTATTCATCGTAAAGTTACTTTGATTTTTTTCTTTTAAATATTTTTAAATGGATTTTAAAATGATCAAATTTTATATTAATGTGAAATGAATATATGGATATTGTATAAACGAAAATGAGATGTTACAGCAGAAGTCTAGATCGCGGCCCAGAACTTCTCTGTGTTAGCCTAAGTGTCATTATTATGCTCATTTGCTTTGATGATGAATGTTTTAATTGAAATTATAAATTATTTATAGTTTGATTATGCTTAATTGTTTTATCCTTATATCTATGTTGATCTTCATTGAAAATACCTCTTAAAAAAAGTATTTATATGTTCTAATATGTTTACCTATGTCCATATAGTTTATATGTTGATTTTTGGGACTTAGAATGTTGAAATTGGGCAAAACATGGAGAAGATGTCGACTAAAACACTGAGGTGTTCGACCAGTTTGATGAAAAACTGAAGAAGCGATCGACCATTTTGAATGTGGTCGACCGACCATAAAGACAGATTGCTCATGGATTCAAAACTGTTGGAAAATGGTCGACCGATGCAGAAATAGTCGACCGCTCAATAAGACAGATTCGGGCCTATTTTTGAGATGTGAAGAAGCGGTTGACTGACGAGGAATAGGTCTACCGGTTTGACAAACCTAAACGAAAATTGGACGACCAAAATCTAACGGTAACATTCCAATGGTTGGAAGGCGGTCGACCGAAACAGAGGTGGTCGATCGCTCAATCTATGTCGATATATAGAAGACACTCCGAAGCTCAAATTAATAAAGAAAGAACCATACTTAAACACTGCTAAAATTCATACTCGAGTTCTCTCAATAAATAGAGTGTCAAACCTTCCTCTTCATACTCCCAAACTTGAGATTTAATATTTGGGAGAGTTAGGTTATTGTTTGTATTTTCGTTTTATTTTCATTATACTCAAACCGAGGGTGACGTAGTGTGAATTGTCAAGATAAGGGTGATGCCTTGAGAATTAGTCATTGTAAAGGTTTGATCTAAAGTCCATCATCACAACCGGGGAGGTTAGGTGATTAAGGATTTCCAAGTAAGAACCACTGGACTGCTGCAATGAAAGTGTTGCAATACCTTCAAGGAACCAAAGACTACATGCTTATATACAAATGGACTGATAGCTTGGATGTGATTGGCTACTTGGATTCAGATTTTGTTGGTTGTGTTGATTCATGTAAATCAACATTATGATATATTTTTATATTAGCCGGTGAAGTTGTATATTAGAGAAGTGCAAAATAGATATTGATTGCTACATCCACTATGGAGGTTGAGTTCATATCTTTTTTTGATGCTACTTCGCATGGTATATGGATGAAGAATTTATTTAGGCTTAGAATAGTGGATTCTATTTCTAGACCACTGAAGATATATTGCAACAATTCACGTACTGTTTTTATGACTAAAAATAACAAAAGTGGTAGTTGAAGTAAGCATATCGACATTAAATATTTAGCCATAAGGGAACGTGTTAAGAATGATACAGTGGTCATTAAACACATTAGCACTAAATTGATAATCGCTGATCTTTTGACTAAAGGCATGCCACCGTCAAAATTTAAGGATAACGTAGAAAGAATGAGATTTGATTCCTCTATGTAATTTTTCGTTGTAAGAACGAATATTAATGTAATTCTTCTTATGATATTTTTCATATTCATATTTATTGTGCACACATTTATTTTGAGAAATATACTTAAGTATTGGACCTTGAATAAACATAGGGTTTATTCATTAAGAAGGAATATAATACATTGTGATACGTGGAAGATAATATTCATTTTTATTTGAAGGACTTATCGCCATGATTCATGTGTTGTATTTTCTTGCTATAGAAATAATGTAAAACACAAACCAAATGAGAGAATGTTGGAGTTGGCAGTTTTTCAGAATAATAACTGCCAACCCAACAATTGTGGTTTGATTTTGGATGGCTTCTATCACAGAAACTGTCCACAAATGAGACATCTTGATGTGCCCCAAATCCCTGTCACTTGAGCCCGAGCCAAGGGTTCTTTTATTTTCTAACTTTTTAATTATTTTGTAGGTTTTTTTTGAATCAAATAAACAAGGAGGAGTGGGCATTTGGACTAATGGAGATCTTGAATTCTTTTGGAGGAAATTGTCGGTTTTCCAATTCCGCCTAAAATCTTACCCTCGGCTGTTCAAGGGCAATTTGGACCATCAAGACAACTTCCTTTCCATTTTGGTTCTTCATACCAAATGTAGCCAACATCCAGAGCTTTCCAACAAGCTATTGGACGCTATATTTGGTTATCGTTTGCTATGTCAAATGTCTCTTTTACAGAGACTAATTTCCCAAACTCGGACTTATTGTTTATGTTTTATTATTTAGGGTTATTTTAGTAATTTTCTGCTATGGTATTTTGGTCTTTGACCTATTTTGTAAACCCTAGGGTTTAATACCCCTTCTTGCTGATGAAAGACCAGTTTTTGAAGAATAGAATTTTGAAGAGCTAAGCTCCTCCAAAACCGCGGCCAACCCCTCCACAAGCGCCGATTCTCATCCATCCCTTGCAAGGGTCCTCTTGAAGATTCTCATCCTTGCTAACCCGGGTTATTGCCTCTTCCATTCCTCTTTTTCGTAAGGGGTGAATGTGGTGTGGAGGTAAGAGAATTTTTCCCCATTGGAGATAGTTGGTTTCGGCCAACCCAAAGAGACGCCCTCTCACTTAGGAGGTGCTGCAACTCCCTTGGTGTTCCTTTCTTTATTCTGGTGCTACTATTGGATTTTGTTATTGATTGATGAACTATGGATATGTGGATCTGATATAGGTTGGTTGTTGGAGGTATTTTTGTGGAATTTATTGAATTTAAAGGTGATGAATTTCGGAATAGAGTGAACTGCTGAATCTGTGTTTTCATTATTGATTGTGTTATCGCTGATTGAGGCTTCTGTTTGGAGTATTTGCGTCGCTCTTTTCTGGTTAACGTCTTCTAGAGAATTGTTTGAGCTTGAGTAAGGGAGCTACTCTCCAAAATTGAACTTTATTCGATGTATGCATCTCGAGTTATGTCGTTTTGAGTAAACGTTGCTGAAACTGCCCTGTATAAAAACAGTTTTTGGGTCATTGGTATTTAGAGCATAACTTCTGATCTAGAATGGTTTTCTTTATGGAATTTTGACACGAGTATTGTGGTTGTATTGAGGACAGCTCTACCAAGTTCCAGTTTGATCTCACGCACAAATTGAGAGTTAAGTTTGATTGATTGTTGCTGATTCAGTGAACTGTATTTTTCCCGAACAGATTTAACAAAGGTTCCCCATTTGTTTCTTGGAGCCTGTCACATCTCCATTGCAACTTCTTAATGGAAGAAGTTATAAATGGAGGGAAAAGAATGCTGGATGTCCTCTAATCTTACAATCTCACTCCAAAAACTTATATACCATCTATACAAGATTGATAAGGGTGTTACAAGAGACTCTTCAAGGTGGGAAAGCAGGTGCCCCTGTTTAACGTCAATGGTTAAAGATAATTTTGAAAAAAATTCATAATTGATCTAAAGGTTTTATTCAGTTGCTAAAAGTATGTTTAGATCGTTTACGTTGATTAGCCAGGTTTAAGTTAATTAACATTGACATAGCAGGCTCAAAGGGCATTATGTAATGCTCTTTACTTGTCAAAGCAAGAGCCGCCATGGTCCTTCCATGAAAGCTATTTGTGAAAGATATGAACTCCATTGGTGTCTCTTTTATACCAGGGTGTGAATGTCTTTGGTACTTCCTTGCAAATTTTATGGCAGCCTAATTTGCTTCGGTTCCCGAATTTGAGAAGAACACCCAATCAAAAAATGAACAATCTATGAGTTTCTTTGCAAGCTCGACCTGAAATACGATAGCCAACATAATGATGTTGTATTTAGAGGTGGCTAACGAGCCGAGCCGAGCCGGCCGAGCCTGAAAAAGTCTGGCTCGTCAAGCCTGCCAAGCTTAACGAGCCGAGCCTAACGAGCCTGCCGAGCCTAACGAGCCGACCGAGCCTAACGAGCCTTAACGAGCCGAGCCTAACGAGCCAAATAAACATAAATAATAATATCTTATATAAATATATTATAAATTATTTTCAATAATATATAATTTAAAACTATAATAAACATTTATTATTATAATGTAAAAATACTATAATTAATAATTTAATTGAATAAATATTTTTATTGAATTGAATAAATATTTTTATTACAATTTCAAAATGAAAATGAAAATGAAAATTTCAAATTTAAATTATAATTTCAAAGCACAACTTACAAGATAAAGAAAATATATGAAAATGAAAATTACAATTTCAAATTTAAATAAAAATTTAGTCTTCGACATCCAAATTTTTGAATTCTTCAACTATGTCATCTTCTCGTTGTTGATCTCTCATCACAGCGTCGTTCCAATCCTTTATGCAAATGAGTGCCTCAATGATTTCTGGTGCAAATCTTCCTCGTTTATCATCGTACACACGTCTACCTACACTAAAAGCAGACTCCGATGCTACTGTAGAGACCGGAGGTGTTAGTAGATCACGTGCCATTCTAGAAAGAATTGGAAATGAAATAGAATTGACTCTCCACCAAGCCAAAATATCAAAATCCTCGGGGCGAGAAATGTTATGGTAGGTGTTAAGATAAATATCGAGTTCATTTCTTTGAGAATTATAAGAATGAACATTGCTATCTATTTGCTTAAATATATCATACATAAAATCTTGTGGATCTCCACCACAAGCACCACTACTAGAACTAGCATGCATATCATATGAAGGAATTGAACGATTAATAGAATATTTAAATTTATAAGAAGAAAATAAATTATCAATTTCATTTTTTAATTGAGCACCATTAATTGAAGAAGAAATACCTAAATTAGAAGAAATTCTATCAAGCATTATACACACTCCATTTAATTTAAATCTAGGATGCATTATGCATGCAAAACAAAAAATATGAGGTATGTTAAGCCAATATTTTTTAAATTTTGTTTCCATTTTTTCAATTAATGCATAAAATTCGTTTCTTTGTCTAAATTTTTGAAAAGTACCCGTTAATTTTATAAAAATTGGGAAAACAAGATGAGTAGTGAGATAATAAATTCCCGAACATTCATTTGTAGCTTCAAAAAATGGTTTTAGAAAATCAAGAAATAAATTAGCAATATCGCAACTACTATGATCAACAGTAATACATTTTGTTTTTTCACTAATATAAGCACAAATAACTAACCAATATAGCTTAGCATTTTCTAACATTAAATAAATCGAATTCCACCTTGTATCTACATCGGTTTTTAATTTTCTTGGTTTAAGTTTAGCAGCTTTACAAAATTCTTTATATTCTTGCTGTCGCGTATTAGATGAAGTAATATACGAAATTGCAGATAGAATAGATTCAATATGGTGCGAAATAAATGACATGCCATCTCGAACAACTAAATTTAAAATATGACAAACACATCTCATATGAAAAAGAGTATTATGAGCCGTATCTAATTGAAATAACCTTTTAAATTCAAGAATTGCAACATTGTTAGCAGCAGCATTATCTAGCGTAATACTAAAAATTCTATCTCTAATAGTATATTCTTGCAAAATTACAACAATATATCTATAAATGGTAACGCCACTATGTGAATATTCACAACTATGAAATCCTAATATTCTTTTATTTAATTGCCAAGAGTTATCAATAAAATGAGAAGTTATGACAATATATCCTAAAGCATTAGGTGCACTCCATAAATCAGAAGTAATACAAATAGACATAGACGGAGCATTTGAAAAAAATGCAATTAATTCATTTTTCATATTATTCTACATTTTAATAATATCACTTCGCGTCGTACTTCTAGGGACTCGTCTAAAACTAGGATTAATATACTCTTTCATAAAATTTTCAAATAACTCGCTATTAAACATAGATAAGGGTGCCTCAGGTTGTGATATATATTTTGCTACTCCTTCTTTCATTTTATTATGTGAATACATAAAATTGCCACTGCCACTAGCATTTATGAGTGTTTGTGTAGGGTCTCTCACTTGCTCGTCTGAGTGACATTTTGTATAATGCCTACCAAGTGTGCTAGTAGAACTACCAGATACGTATGCATAATGTTTAATACAATATTTGCATTGTGCTCTACTTTCTATTTTTCCACCAATTTTAATATCTTTCATTTCAAAATGATTCCATACATTCAACGTTTTATTTCTTTTTTTTCTAGGTGACGATGTGGATGCATATGCCGATGATTGATCAATTGCAATTGTGAGATTATCTTCCATAATTTCCTCAATATCATCGTTAGTGTCATTAAAAGTGTCAAGCAAAAAATCGCGAGGATCCATAATTAAAAAAATTGACTATTGCGAAACAATTAATAATAAAAATGATACCGCACACCAATTACGCAACAATAGTATGCAATTGTTGTGATCACCTCCACGAATACGACGAGTCCTACAGAAATCGAGAAAAAAAAGTTTGTTAGTTAATACACATTACACATTACATTAAAAAACATAAAAATGAATAAAATAAAATATACCTTTAAAATGGTGACTCGGTGAGAAATATTGAGAGATTGAGAAATTGATAAATTGATAAGAAATGTAATAGATTGAGAGATTGAGAGATTGAGAGGAAGATTTTGGTGAAGAATTTAGGAAGAATTGTAATGATATTTATAGAAAAAATGAAGGAGGGGATGAGGGAAACGGTCTTCAGACCGTTGTAATTGCAATGGTCTGAAGACTGTTGCTTGAGCAACTTGCTTCTCTGTGCAGAGAAGCAAGCAATGGCCAGGGAAGGCAAGGCAACGGTCACTGGACCATTGCCATTCTTGCCAACACCATTACCAACAGTCTTCGGACCGTTGCAAGGCAACGGTCGGAAGACTGTTGCAAAGAGGTCGACTCTCACAGTGAGTGAGTGTCGACGCTTTGCTCTCTGTATCTCTCACAGAGAGAGTCGACACTCTCTGTGAGAGTCACAGTGATAGTCGACACTCTCTGTGAGAGTCGACTCTCACAGAGAGTCGTGGCCCGACGCCTTCACGGTGACTCACCGTTGGTGAGTCTCACAGTGAGAGTCGTCGACTCTCATAGAGAAAGTCGACGCTCTCTGTGACTCTCACAGAGAGAGTCGTCGACTCTCACAGTGAGAGTCTCCAGTTTTTCCACTATGAACTCAAGTTCAGAGCGTTGAACTGCAAGTCGAAACGCGAAACGGGAGGGGGAGACCGAGACGACCCGAGGCGATGCGAGAGGCGAGACCAAGACGAGATGACGACCCTCTGCCTCTGGCTTCCTCCTTCGATGCTGGAGTCTGGACTACGAGCTTCGACGTGAGGTGACTACGAGCTTTGACGCGAGATCTAGAGAGGGCATCATTGCCCGTCGGACGTCTCTGGATTTGTCTCGCCTTTGCTCGTCGGGCATCGTCGAACCTCTCTGGTCCAGTTGAGAGTCTGCAGTTCCACTGTAGAGTGGAGACGACGAAGTTGTCGTCTTGTCTGACAGAGACCGAGACAGGAGACGACGAAGTCGTCGTCTCGTCTCGCGGCGACGAGAAGCAAAGGCTCACGCAGCTTGCGGGCTCTGAGCTCGTCCAAGGGCTTGCCGGGCTGGCTCGCCGGGCCAGCCCGTCAGGCTTGCGAGCCAGCCCGCAAGCTAGGCTCGCGAGCCCGAGCTTGGCGGGCTGGCGATCCCGCCATTTCGGGCTCGGCTCGGCTCGGCTCGCCAACCTGGCCCGGGCCGAGCCCGCTCATTTACGAGCTCGGCCCACTACAATACGGACTGAGCGGGCGGGCTGGCGTTAGCCACCACTAGTTGTATTGCAACAAGAGGGTTGGGAAACCATTTATAGAAACACATGCACTTGAGAATCAGCTCCGTAGCTTTAACGTCCACATTGAAAGATTGGGTTATTCGGCGGAGAATCAGTTTCTTGTTTAAAATTCATCTCTACTTTCACTCACATCCAAAAGGTGTCTACATTACAATTATTCCAACTGTGCAACATCAAAAATAATCCCAAGAAAAAATTATTCACATGAGAATTCATCTCCAATGGAGTGAAGATCCAAACTCAAAAACCAATTTATCAGGAGAGCTCAAATTTACACAAACAACAATATTTACAATATTTCGACCGAGATTTCCTCCCTCGTCTTCCATCCCCCATTAGGCCTCGAACATCGGTTTAGAGCTGTCAATGGGAGAATTCTCTGCATCAGCAGCTATGATCGAGCCTAGGGGTGGGCAAGAACCGACCAGAACCGAGAACCGAACCAGAACCGCGTTCGGTTCTGGTTCTGGTCTGGTTCTTGGTCCACACAATTTAATTAATTGTCGGTTCTGGTTTTTGTATTTGTAGTCGGTTCTGGTCCTGGTATTGTCTATGACACCCGACAGGAACCGCAGGTAATTTACTTATATATTGTTTTGCAAATTGCAACTTTGAAAGTCCTGTATTCTGTAAACCTACTTCAGTGCTTCGCTTCTTCTTCGGGAACGACGACTGCCGACTGGACTGAACGAGTGTCTGTTCCCTTCTGCTGGAACGATTGAGCGCCGGCTAAAGTAGCTTCTTCGTCTGGGCTCTTCTTCGACGTCTTCTGCCTTCTCGGACGCAGTCGCCAATTGCCTTGGACGTCTCTGTTTTGTTCTATGTCACGGACATTAGATTCACAAAGCCTTGCTTTGCCTCGACAAACCTGGCCTCTGTTCTATTGTCAAGTAAATAATTGAAGCCTCGCGTCCAAAAACGTTAACTCTTTTTTGGTTTTGAACTCATGAAGCTTTGGGTCTGTTAAGTGTTGAATCTGTTCTGCGCGTGCCTGATATAAAGCAAACAGAGACTGTGGCTGCAAGGTATAAATTTTCATACGAAGAAAATTCAGTTGCTTTAAGATAGAAGAATTATATTGATACATATTACGGAATAAATTTGTTGACAAAGTAAAAGCTTTCAGCTTTAAGATAGAAGAATTATGTTTATGCAGTTTAGAAATTAGTCTGTCACACTTTGCTTTTTTGGGATACAAACAGAATGTTAGAAGCGTCACAAACTATTTCGAAAAAGCGCGCCAGAAATTCTAATGTTTGGGAACATTTTGTTGAGATTGAGGGTCATGAGGCAGAAAATAGTAAAGCCCAATGCAATTATTGTCAACAAATACTTGCAGCGAATACTAGAAAGAATGGCACCTCTAGCTTGTGGAAGCACTTAAAAACGTGCAAAAAGCATGTGGCATCTCTTGACACTAATCAAAGCAAGTTGCTGTTTCACAAAAAAGAAGATGGAGAATGCTCGAATAAGCCAATATATAGTCAGATGGTTGGACGAGAATATATAGCTAGAATGTTAATCAAGGAAGAGTTGCCGATGAGAATGGTTGAATTGGAAGGCTTTAAAGAACTACTTCAATTATTCAGAAACGACTTTGTCATGCCTTCCCGTAGAACTGTTGGAAGAGACATAGAGAAGATATACATGAATGAAAAAATGAAATTGAAAGCATACTTCAAGCAAAGAAGTCAACGAGTGTGTTTGACTACTGACACTTGGACTTCTGCACAAAATAAGTCCTATATGGTGTTGACTGGACACTGGATTGATGACGAGTGGAAGTTACAAAAAAAGATACTAAATTTCTGTGAGATATTTGACCATAAGGGTGAAACAATTGGCAGCACAATGGAGCATTGTCTACTTGGATGGGGGATAGACAAAGTCTTGACGGTAACTGTTGACAATGCATCATCTAACGATGTTGGCATTTCTTACTTGGTGCGAACTGTGAGAAATTGGGATGGTTTAGTTTTAGATGGAAAGCACATGCATGTTCGATGCTTTGCTCATATTCTGAACTTGATCGTAGTTGATGGGCTAAAGGAGCATCACGAATCCATTGTTCGAGTGAGAAATGCGGTGAAGTACGTTAAATCTTCTCCGCAACGACTTAGACTCTTCAAGTCTTGCATTGATATTGTGAAGATTACATTTACGGGCAATGTTACTCTTGATGTGCCGACTCGATGGAACTCCACTTATTTGATGCTAGATAATGCCGAAAAGTATGCCGTAGCATTCGATAAGATGAGAGAATGTGATAATACCTATGCAACGGCAATGGAGGAGGAAGGACATCTTACTTCTAGAGATTGGAATAACATTCGCATATTTGTCAAGTTTCTGAAGGTGTTTTATGATAGCACTCTAATGGTTTCAAAATCATTATCAATTACAGCTCATGAGTATGTCATTGAAGCTTGCAAGTTGAAGACCATCATCAATCAGTATGCCAACAGTGATAGTATGATGTTGATGAATATGGCTCATGGAATGATGATCAAGTTGAAAAAATATTGGGGAGTATTCGATAAGATGAACATTATTCTATTCGTGGCAGTCCTCCTTGATCCAAGAGATAAATCAAAGTTTCTAAGACATTGTATCTGCACTCTCATGGGACCTGATAAAGTTGATGAGTATGTGAAAGTAACTGAGAATGTTTTAGAACAATTATATTTGGAGTATAGAGGTCATTCAGCTGATGATGTAGAAATTGTTCATGTTGCTAATATTGGAAATCCGTCAAATGGGGCAGATATGTTTTATGCGCAATTCTATGACAATGAGAGTATTTCTAGTTCAAATAATATGTCAGAAGTGGCGGAGTATTTGAGCGAGCGAGCTGAGAAGTTTACACAGAGTTTTGACATATTGAGGTGGTGGAAATTGATGGCACATAAGTATCCAGTGTTGAGCCAAATTGCGAAAGATGTATTGAGCATTCCGATTTCTACTGTCCCTTCTGAGTCGGCTTTTAGCTGTGGAGGTCATATTATTGATTCATCGCGTACTTCCCTCCAATCTGACACAGTTGAAGATTTAATTTGCACACAAAGTTGGATTTGTTCCCAAACTCATCTAGATACATTGCAGTCAAGAAACGAATACGAAACTATTGACGAAGGTGCGTTAATTCTACAATTACTCTTATATATTTGATGAAACTTTTTAGTTTTTAATATTAAATGATAGTATCATTTTTTTTTTCAGAACTTATTGCTTACGACCAAAAAGACAAAGATGACAAAGGAGAAGGTGATATCATGCCATGAGGAAACGCTTAAAAAAGACATTATGTTGGAGAAAGTCTGTTAAATAAGGAAACTTTGTTTTTTGTTTTTAGTTATGAATCCCTTTTAGTTTTTTTGTTTTTAGTTATGAATTATTTTTATTTTGTAATTTTGGAAGAAATAAATCTGCAATTATCGAACTTTATGATTATGATTATAAATTCTAATTGTTGGTACCATCTGTTGAGTTTAAGTCTTTAAGATGTTATGTGTTTATTTATTTACGCTATACAAATTTTTTTTGCAAAACATAGCCAGATTGTGGACATGGCCATTGAAAAATCACATTTTTTGCAAGACATGGACAGAAGCAAAAACATAAATTATTATCTCATTTACAATGTCTCAAACATTACAACTTATGTTCGTAGCATTTGCAAAAACAAAAAAACACAAAACTTGCTAGCATATGCTACATAGACACTAGACAACAACTTTCACTTTGGCCTTCATAGTTCACACTGTTGTGTTCGGCCACGTGGGCTGGACAAGGGGCCCACGCCCTTATTTTAAAGAAGGAAAAGTTTTTTTTAAAGGGTTAAAATAACCCTTAAGCGGCAGAAAAGAAAAAATATAGAGAACAGAAGAGAGAGAAGCAGAAAAAGAAGGGGAAAACGCAGGGAGAAGACAAATTCGATTTTTGCCCCTGCAGNAAAAATGCATTGCACTTTCTACAACAGAGGCAGAGTTCATTGCAGCAACGGAAGCTTGTAAAGAGTTGCTATGGATGAAAAAGTTTTTGGCAGAGCTTGATTACAAACAAGAGAGGTATGTTCTATTTTGTGATAATCAAAGTGCTATTCACCTTGCTAAGAATTATACTTTTCATGCAAAATCGAAACATATCAATGTGAGATATCATTGGATTAGAGATGTACTAGAAAAGAAGTTGTTAGAACTTGATAAAGTTCACACCGATGATAATGGCTCGGATATGTTAACAAAAGCACTAGAAAGGGGAAAGTTTGAAAAGTGTTGTTTGCTTGCCGGTATGGCAAGTCCCTCCACATAGCCGAAGGGGGAGTTTGTTGTGTTCGGCCACGTGGGCTGGACAAGGGGCCCACGCCCTTATTTTAAAGAAGGAAAAGTTTTTTTTAAAGGGTTAAAATAACCCTTAAGCGGCAGAAAAGAAAAAATATAGAGAACAGAAGAGAAAGAGGCAGAAAAAGAAGGGGAAAACGCAGGGAGAAGACAAATTCGATTTTTGCCCCTGCAGGTTCGGAAATTCTCCATTTGCCGACGTTTCAACCGTTGGATCAACGTAAAAATTGGACAGAGTGTTCGTGACGTTCAGAGTAACATTCTGAACGGTGGAGATCATCGTCTGAGCTCTCTAAGGCGGCAGGTTAGGGTAAAAACGGGACTGCACTTTCGGTAACCCTAAGTTTATCCTCTCTTACGGTTTTTTGTTATCTACCAAGATTAGATTGTTAAATCTTGATGATTATTGTATGCCTCTATTTTGCTGAACTAGAGAGAATTTTTGGTGTACCCATTATTATTGTTATAGTGGAAGGTTTGATTAAGCGGCCTACGGGTCCCGTGATTTTTACCTGATTTGGGGTTTTTCACGCTAAAATTGCTGTGTTGATTTGATTCGTTGTTACTCGAATATTATTGTATCTGCTGTTTTTACCTGAATATAGCGTTTCTAATATTTTCGTGAGATATTTTAATCTCTAATAATCCTAAGTGATTTAATGCATATGTTTAAAATATCAATAATAAATATATGCAATAATGTAAAGAGTAAGGGTTAGAGAAGTGCACACAATATTTATTTATGCGGTTCGGCAAACTTACCTACGTCTGGGCTCCAAGTTCCACTTGGAGATACACTAAGCAATTGGCTTACGGGTGCCAATAAAAAAAGTTTACAAATTGACTATTAAACGGGGTGTCACCCTTGACTAATTATAAGGTCGTCAACCTTTGACTCTTACGGAGTGTTACCCTAAATTTGACTATTGCGGGGCGGATTGAACTTACGGGCTTTCAATCGTGCCTATGAGTGCTTCAGGTTGTCACTCTTGTATGATGAATTCTTGGGGAATCACTCTTTTACAATTTAGCGCAAATATAGAATATGGAAATTAAAGCGCAATCTAAGTAGTCCAAATTCTCCCAAATTAATTCGCAAGTTTGGAATAGGGAGAATTAGATTTACAATTAAATAGTTCACAGTGAGTAGTATTCGAGTCTTGATTTTGGTAGGACTTTGCCTCAAATATTCGATCGTTGTGGAGAGCTTGGAGTGAACTTGTATTTATAGACTTTGCACTTCCGGATGTCCTCATTCGTCCGGACTCGTCCGCATGTGACCGTTGGATTTTATCTGTTGAAATCTGTTCGTTGAAAATATAGTCGTTGTGCAGATTTTTGACTTTAGGACGCAGAGCTCCTCATCCACACTTATCTGAATGTGCATTGTTCACCTCTTTGCAGGTGCAGATCCTCATCCGCACTCTCATCCTCACTCATCCGAAACTTCATTGCTAAGCAATTTAGGACGCAGATCCTCATCCACAGCTCTCATCTGCACTCATCCGTAAACACCCTGAAAATTACAAATTCAAAGCGGACGTTTCCAAGCTCGTCTGCACTCATCTGCATGCGTCCGAAATGTCTCGAAAATGTTCAGAAATATGATAGATTCAAATAGGATGTGGGGCATCTTCATCCGCAGCCGTCCGCACTCGTCCGAAAGACCACAGAACAGATTGAGACGTGTTTTCTCTTCCCAGTCTCGTCCCCACTTCACTCCAAAATAAACCATGAACTATATTAAGTCCTAAAATGATATGCCACACTACATGGACTCAAATAAACATGTTAGCACATTAATAATACTCATTTTGAGAGTATTTTCAATAAACACAGGTATAAATATCATGATAAAAATGATAAGAATAATATCCGAAAAATACAAAATACAACTTATTGATTTATTAAATTAACCAACACTTTAGTCATCATCAAAATAAAACTTAGCCTAACAAAAAAACTAACAATCTCCCCCTTTTTTATGACGACAAAATCCAATAAGTTGTTTACCCTAAAACTAAGCATTTACATATAGATATTGCATATTAGATTTTTCTAATTTAGTTATGCAATTTGTCAACCTATTAATTTCATGCAACATGCTACTAAACTCTAAATTATACATTTTTATCCCCCTAAAATATACTTACAACTTAAACAAATTTCTCCTCTTAACATATATCACAACTTACACTTTTCTCTCCCCTTTTGTCATAATAAAAAAGAAATCCTAGGGGAGGAGAGTCCTAAACAACTAAAATTTTTTTATCAAAGTAAAATTATCTAAAGATATTCAACTAAGAAGAAATTCTCCCCCTTTAACATTATCAACATGAGTTTACGTGAGAATTAGTATTATAATTCAAAACCAATCTCAACAATTAATTCTACACAACAAAATCTCCCCTTTAATCAAAGAGTCAATCCACAAATCAAACAAAGGAGGGAATTAAGCATTCAAAATCAATTTGTGGTTAACAAGAGATACCAAATTAATACAACCACATTTGAAATACAATAAAAAATTAACCTTCTCCCTTTTGTCATTAAGCCTATAAACTCATTTGAAATGAGTGGTCAAAGATAAGATACCAATGTAAGCAACCACAATCACAATTCAATCAAAAATATTATCTCTCTTTGTCATTAAGTATAGATACACATTTGAGGGAATTATGCATTTAAGTCCAAAAAATAAATACAAAAAAAAAAGGGATTCAAGAGATATATACCAAATGTAGGAAATATAGTCCACTTCAATTCATCATATCAAACCAATTTTCTCTTTAAAGTAGATGAACTCCAAGTGATGATAAGAGAATGATAAACAAAATTTCAAAATCTAGAAGTGATACCATTTAAAGAGTTAAGAAATTAACCAAGGATACCAATTGATAATTCACAATTTGAAGCAAAAACAAGTTTTTCAAATATTTATACCAATTGTAAATCCAAAGTTAAAATTAAATTAATTTAAATAAAATGAGACCTATTGTAAGTTCAAAATGGAATTCAAAATAAAAGTCTATGAGAGATACCAAAGTTAAAGTCAAAATATCAATTTAATTATCTCTCCCCCTATGTAATCACAAAAAATCAATCGGGATATAATCCAATTTAAAATATTTGCTCTCCCTCTTTTAAAAAATCACCAAGCCTATAAGAGTGAATCAAAAATTAAGAGAACCATCCAATTTAAAACAAAAAGATATACCAATTGAAAAACAATCCATGGAGGAATTCAAATTTTGGAAACAAATTTTCTCCCCCTATCATTATGCACAAAATCAAATAGTTGGGGAAACTAATGATACCAAAGTAAAAATCTTTAAAAGATTATATCAATTAAAAATAATAATTTCATTGATATCAAACCAAAATAATTGTATAAATGATACCAATTCAAAAAAATATGTCCAATGGTATCAATTGTTGTAATTCAATCATAAAAACAAGGATTGATGCCAATTTTGTAGAAGTTTACACCAATTGTGGTGTTAAAAATCAATCTCAAAAATATTAATTGATATACTTTATCTTTCAAAGATATTCAAGTTAAAATCATTTTTTCCCCTTAAATCATTGCACATAATCAAAACATTGGAGATGAGAATTCAAGATAGATATTAATTGTAGAGTTTAAGAAACAAAACACTTATTGAGAGATTTCAAATCAATAGAAAATTATTGATATCATTTTGAGATTTCAACACCAAAGATAAATATTGAGAATAACTTGAAAAACAACTACAAATTCTTCCCCTTTTAAATCAATAAATCAAATTGTTTGGGGAATCAAAGTTATCAAACAAAACAATAAGAAATTCTTCCCCTAAACACTTAGAATGAAATCAATAGGGAATATCAAAGTTTAAAGCAACATCATTTATTGATATTAATTGAGTGACTTCAAAAAATAAAAAACGTTTGTGGAATATGATATCAAAAATAAAGTTTTATAATATATAAAACCAATTGAGAAACAATACATTCATTTAAGGATTTTAAACCAAAGAAATGATTATGGAAACCAAATTGAGAAATATACAAAATTTTTCTTCCTTTTGATGATAAACTAATTTTGAGTCGTAGAGGAAACACAATCATTAATATTACAATATTTATATTTTTCTCCCCATAAATCCATGGTCAAAATAAAATCAATGAGGAAAAGCAGAGTTTAAGCTATAGCGTAAGTAAACTTATCAAAACTTAAAAACTTGAACAATTTTTAAAAGCAAATCAATAAACTCTATACAAGTTTATCTTCTCCCCCTATATCAAAGTTAAAAGTAATTCAAGGGAGATTTCTAAAGTTTCAAAACAAAAACGATTATCATGCAAATCAATTATCTCCTATCAATTTAATTTTCTCCTTTTTTATCCATACACACATTTAATCTAAATGAAAAGTCCACAACAAATTTTCGAAAAGGCAAAATAATTTAGTCCAAAGCAATAATCTCTCCCTTTATCATAAAAAAAAAAAACAAAATCAAATCAAGGGAGTGTTCTAAATTTTCAAGAATAGAATATTTGTTTATAAAATTTATGTCTCCCCTTTTTTATCTATAGCAAAATCAATCAAAAGGGGAAAACCAACAAATCAAAATTGATATCCAACAATTCAATATGTAAAACTAGAAAAGTAATTGTTGGAAGCCAAATCTCAAGCAACAAAAATAATCCAAGTCAAGAATTATGTAAAAGTTAACTTAGAAATACCAATTGCAAGAGTTGATACAAATTTAAACCTAGGATACAAGAGAATCTATGAAAGGTTCCACAAAGAATATATTCAACCAATATGCAAATTCAATATCTTCCATTCAAACTCAAAAATATCGAAAATAAGTTCAAAAATTATGTGTTGAAGAATTTAAGTCAATTCAATTTTAATCAAAAATAGAAAGTCAGATTAAGTCAATTTTCAAATCTAAACTATTCATTTTAATTCAAATTAAAACACAAACAAATTTAATTTCTCCCACTAAATCAATGATTAAAATAAAACTTACATTGGAAAACAAATTAATAATTTCTATACAAAATTACTTTTCTCCCCCTTAGTATTAGTCAATTTAAAAACAAGGGAGAATCATCAAAGTGTGACTTAGCGGAAGCAAAATCCATCAAAGACCATAATTAAAAAATAACATTTTAAAGCAAGTCAATGATCTCAACACAATTCTATTTTCTCCCCCTATTTCATTATTCAAATTCAATTTAAGGGAGAAATCAACAAAACATCATAATTAACAATTTTTCTACTCTTTTCCCATTATACCAAGCTAATTTTAATTCATGAGAGAAGTACATTCTAAAAAAAAGAAAACAATTTATTTCAAACAATCATCCAACTTGGCATCCAACAATCAAACATTTGCATTGACATGTTCAATTTAGAGACTAAGTTGTTGGAATACAAACCATCAAAATATAAATTGAAGGAATAAAGACATCTCAATTCCTAGATATCAAATGAAGAAATAACCAAATTTACAACCTATGATATCTATTCATTCACTCCAAAGACAAAATCAATTTATCTCAATGCAATCCTAAATCAACAAAAGTAAACATCTAACACTCTTTCAAAGATAAGCAATTTAGAATCCAAATTGTTGGAACCATTCATCAAAATATTAATTGAATGAATAAAGCATATTTCAACCTATATATACAAAAAGATTAAAGCTAACAATTAATCCAAGAAAATGTTCTACTAATCAAAGTTAAATCAAATCAAAAATCAAAAACAATTTAATCCAATTCAATTCCTAATCAAAATCTATAGTATTGATTCCAAGAGGAATTTCAACCAATCAAAGTCTAAATAATAATCCAAATCAAATTTCACAACCAATTTTAATCAAAATAAAGAAGTTGTGTACCTCCAAGATAATTTCCATTTTTCTAACTTTGGAGGCAATCTTGAAGCTTCTCCCCTTTTCATTTTTGGATACTCTATTATCCAAGTTCATTTAGCTCATTGGGAGAATCTCCAACCTACAACACAATCAATTCGAACTCTTTAGTACCCAAACCATTTTGGATCCATTTGTTATAGGCTTGGTTCCTTTAGGAACCCACACAAATTTTGAATTCAAATTAAGTTTAGGATTTAAACTAAACTTAAATCTAGAATTCACTTCCAAGGGATAAGCAAATTTTGAATTAGCATTTGATTTAAATTTAGAGTTCAAATGCATTCAAATGCAAATGATAGGCAAATTTAGATATAACATTTGAATCCAATTTAGCATTCAATTTTAAAAGACAACAAAAAGATTTATGTTCAACACAACTGCAAGAATTACAAATAGATGAACTAACAAATAGATTAGTGTAATTCTTTTTCTTTGCAAATGGTTCATAGCGAATTCCAGCTTTATCGAATGTAACTCTTTGCAAATTCAAGAGCATATTTAAATTTTTGCTCCCATTAGTGAATTTAAGTACAATCGAATTTAAATCATCATTTCTAACTTTCAATTCACTAATATTAATTTCAAGAGATTCCATTTTAGCATTAGCATTAAAAATAGATTTAGATTTAGCATTCAAAGATCTAATCTCTTCTTCACATGATTTGATATAAATATTTAATTCATAATTCCGATTTTTCAAATCATAAATTTCATGCTCATTACATTTGATAGTAGAAATCAATCAATCATTTATCAATTTTAAGTTACTACTATCATGCTCAAGAGATTTAAAGGAAGCATTATAAAACATCAATCATGCTTTTCAATTCAACAATTTGATCCTAAAAAAATTTATCTAAACTAGCATGCTTTTTGATCAAATTGCTATGCTCCTTTTTCAATAACTTATATTTTTCCTTAAGCTCATTCAAACTTTCTAGCAATTCATTTACTAAATGACCATTATCATCACTATTAGAATCGGAATCGCTATAGTAGTTTGTTACCTCAATTTTATCTTCATTGGCCATGAAGCAAGAGATTGCCACCTTCTCCTCCTTTTTAGAGGATGAACTTTCTTTGCATTTTTCCTATCGATTTGTGCCTACATGTGTTAGTTCAAGAGATTTCCATATATCGAAAGCACTAACACAAGATTGAACTTTATCAAA
>CM039480.1:28224407-28324286 GCA_022433065.1 Begonia loranthoides
ATTCTAATGATTTAAGCCCTAATTTCTCGAAAGTCTGGGCTATTTCGGACGAGTGTGAACTTGTTGGTCTCGTCCGCATTCATTCGCAAGTGTAAAATTCTTAAGGTAGAAGTGTGTTCATGGACGAGAAATGGCATCCTCGTCCCGTCCGTACCATTCGCAAGTGACATTCGGACGCAATATGGCGTCTGCATAATGCGTCTGCACGCGTCCGAAGTGTTTAGAAATTAGACAGATTCAAATCGAACGCATCATGCATGCGTCCTCACTCGTTCGCATGCGTCTGCAAGTGTCCAGAATTTGGACGCATGCGTCTGCAAGTGTCCAGAATTTGGACGCATGAGTCTGCATCCGTCCGTAAGCGGCCAAGAACAGACGCATTGGGACACAAAACCTCATCTTGGTGAGTCCCAAAGCACATGGACGGCTTCCTATGCAGTTACGGACGACATTTCTCATCCCCATGTTGTCCACATGCTTCCACAACACAAACATCCTAGCTTTTCCGTCATGTTTTCCAACTTAACCTTCATCCCATAATATTTTCTCCATAAATGCACGTTATACATGACACGTATAGATATGCAATGTAACATCCTAACTGCCCCCATCATTTAATCACATCACGTATACGGGAAAAATGTTATCGGAAATACCCCTTTGACTTAACGATCCAAATACGTACTTGGTAATATCTCGATTACTTTCCAATTATCCTTATTAAATTTTGATATAAAAAGTCAGGCATTACATCCTCCATGGTACTACCAAATTATCAGAGATGTTGCAATGAACTACACTTGAATATGTTGAAGACTCACCACTAGAATCAATACCCTCGAACACACTCAATACATAATCCACTAAAATAGTTTCACCATATCGCCATAGAGCTTTACCCTTTCTCTTGGTTCTGCCTTTGACTATACTACTCTGACGTGAAACTAAAACTAGTGATAATATGGTGAGTGCATCACCCTAAATATCTATAATAAGTTGATGTATTGACTCTGATGTAGATTCAAATCCCAACTTGAACTTCATGTGAGAACTAGACTTCTTATAAGTCTTTTCCAAAAAAACATTTAGAGGGTGAATTCACATATTTTGCAGGCTCATTACTTGTCACTATAGAATCCTGTAACACATACAAATTTGCAGAGTTTTTGTGTCCCTTTAACTTCATGAGAGCACCCCTACTGATTTTTATACCTTCACCTACAACGCTATACTTGTACCCTTTCAAATCCATAGTACTCAATAAGATCAGATTCTTCTTTAAATTGGGAACATGTCGCACATTAATAATTCTGATTCTGACGATACCAATATCAGCTATCTTGCAAGGTGTGTTATTACCCATTAACATAGCACCTCTTGAAATGGTCTTATATGTAGAAAATCAATCCTTATTGTAACACATGAAACGAACAAGCTGAATTCATAATTCAATCATTGTTTGGCTTTGAGTTTCCCTCTGACACAATTAGAAGATCTTCTTCACTATAGTCTTCTTCTTTTGCGACAATAATTTCACTAGACGTCATCAGTTGTTTTCACTTTTCAGCAGCTTTCTTTATTTCATTTTACAATTTATGACACTTAGCTTTAATATGTCCCTTCTTCTAATAGAAGTAACAGATACTATCATGGTTCCTTGACTTTGATCTTCCCTTCGAATTCTGAACATTATCACTGTTTGTGTAGTTTGACTCGCTTGCTCTATCCCGAACAATGAATCCCTCATCTCGAGACTCGGATCCAATAACAATCTGCTTCATCTTTTCCTTTGATAACAAAACAACATAAACCTCTTCCAGTGTTAGATTTTTCTACTGTATAAAATCGTATATCTGAAAGCACTATATGAAGTATGCAACAAGCATAATAGAATCAATCTTAAACCCTCCTCATTGTACTTGCATCCCATAGTCTCTAAATCTGAAACTAACTCCTTGAATGCAGCCAAGTGCTCTATAATAGAAACTCTTTCCATGAGCTGATGAGAATAAAGTCGTTGCTTCAAATGTAACTTGCTAGTCAGGATTTTCTTTATACACAACTGCTCTAATTTGACTCATAATTTTGCGACAGATTTCTCATTCAAAACATCCTACAATTTGATTTGACAAATCCAGACGTATCAAAGATAGAGCTTGTCGATCCTTTCAATGTTTCTCCTCTTCACACCAAGATGGGGGCATTTTATAGAGCTCTAATAAAGAGTCGTCTAAATCCATATGTGCGAGCGCATCCCACATTTTCACCTGCCATAACTGAAATATTGTATTTTGATCAAACAATGGAATATCAAATTTCAATGAATTCATCTCCCCTAAAAATTTTAGAATTTTCTCAAAAATATCTGAACCCAAAATATATGCTCCAAAAATTTGATCCTTAAATAATTTCAATATCCCAAACAATAATCAGCTCCAAACAATCTCAAACAAATCCGCCCAATTCACCAAATAATCCTCAAAATTCTAAATTTTCCTTTATTCCAAACTAAAAAGAAAAAAATTGATTTTTCTTTCCCCTCAAAATTGAACTTTTTTTCAACAACTGATGTCGCACAATACACTGAAAAATACAATTTCACAGCAACCAATAGGAGGAGGCACGAGAACGACGATTTGTTGATTGGTGGAGCGGACGACAATGATTGGGGTTCAAGCTGGAGACGTCGTTGACTAGATGGTCGAGTGATGGAAGGATTGATCGGTGGACGGTGACCAAAGGTCCGACAATTTGCAGAGAAACAGACTTGGACATCGACCAGAGTTGCAGGACAAAAATAAAATACAACGGTGTGTGATTTCTTTCGTGAACAATGGCGAACGACCAAACACCTCCTTTCGCATATAGTGGCGGGCGGACAATGGCGCATGGCGACAGCTTCTATGTAACGCACGACTGGGAGGTCTCGGCTAGAAGGTCTTCTCTGTTGAAGAAAAGGCAAAGACGACAGAAAGGAAAAGGAAATTTTTTTTACTTTTTCTGATTTTATATTCTTTTTCAAATTGCAATTTTTCAACAAAAATTGCAAACCCAAATTTCGTTCGATCTGATTATTACAATTCTCAACTTAACTCTGATACCAATTGTTGAGAATCGAAAGCAAACGGAAAAAGAAAACTGCAGAAACAGAGACACCAAGATTTACTTGAAAAACTTTTACAAGAAAAAAAATTATGGGCAGAGGAGAACTTCACTTTTTGGAAATTAAGGTACAAGGAGTTTTACGAATCAAATATCGATATATAAAAAAAAATATATAAAACCCTAATATTATATATGGATTTATCTTGACTCAACTATAATTAGGGTCACACCAAACGCTATTTACAAGTTGAACATTGTTTCTATTTCTTTTCTTTGCCATCATGGTAAAAAAAATGACAACCATCCAATATAATATTAACGTTACACGTGTTTGAATGTAAAATGACAAGTATATATAGATAGGAACCTAATCTCTTATTTTTGTGCAATGGGTAATTGATTCATCTTCGTTGTCCAGCAATTGTTGACTTAAAGCCCAAAAATTGTTAAAGACTTGTCCAATCTTCTACTATTATCATAACTACGCTTTGAATTGACTTTTAAACTCGAACAACATTTGATTTGTCCAAATTTAGGTGAAAGAAAATTCTCAAACCCATATAACATTCTTCCCATTCATATTTCTATTACTAATTTTTTTTATTGTCCAAAAATTCAATAATATTATGTGTTATTGGTAATTTAGTCATTATCAACAATTAATAAAAAAATTAACACAGCAAATCTTGTAATTTGAGATCAATGACAAATCAAATCTTAAAAAATTTTACAGACAATTAAAACCTTAAACGATAAGAAAAAAATATCGACAACCTTGCAGTCACATTTTTCGTCAAAATCTGCTAATGTTAACGCAACGATTTAGTTAACGTCAAGGAACGTCGAATGGAAACGTCAAAGGTAGCAACAAGGGACGTCTTATAACAACGAGGGACGTCCAACGCTAACCAACAGGGCAAGGAAAGAAGTCAATTATCGGGGGACATCCATCCTCTCCGTTGGAACAAGGGACAAACGTTCCTCGATCGTGATGGACGACGAAGACAAGAGTGTGCAAAATCGAGCCAAACTGAAAAACCAAGCTGGAATCGAAACCGAAATCGGAACCGAAACTTTTGGTTCGGTTTGGATCTGTTTTACAATGTGTAAAACTGAATTTTGATTTATATTATGGAAAACTAGAAATATCGGTTTGGTTGTTGGTTTGTTTTTCTACAAATTGACAAAACCGAATCGAACTGAAGGCTCCTTTTCCCTTAAACCATCTGTTGCAGTTTGCTGTTTGCGAATTGCGAATCCCATTGCCCTAGTCTTCACTCTCTGAGTCTAAAGCATTCCTCCCTTTCCCTTAAACCATCTATCGAGAATCGACACTCGGCACTCGGCACTCGGCAATCTCCACTCTCCTCGCTTTAGTCTTCGTCCTTCAGTAGTTCAGCGCTCTGCTGTCTGCATACTGCATATGCTTCAATTTCGCTCGCGACCCCCTCGACCTTGGGACCCTCCGTTGCCGGACGTCGTGTTGCCTTGCTCAATGACAGGGGAAGGGTTGCGCCGTCCGTCCGAGGACCTTTGCGACGGGTTGGTCGAGGCAAGAAGCTTGGGAATTAGTGCATTCTCAGCTCAGGCTTTTGTTCCATCATTTCTCCGATTTTGGTGAGTATTGTGAACTAGGTTTGTGTTATATTATTGCTCAGTATTCACTATAACAAGAGAAAGTAACAGAGAAAAAAGGAAGAAATTACAGAGAAAAGAGTAAAATAACAAAAGGTAACAAAAGACTATTCTTCATCGACCCTCTTTCCCTTCTCCCTCATCCCTTTTATCTTCAGTATTTCTCTCCTCTAATTGGTGACACTTGGACGGTAGGATAAACTCCACGTAGGCAGTAGATAACTCCAGCATAACAGTTTGTTCTGATTCATTTGCTGTGTCCCATTCTCTGTTTGGGTTTTGACCCAATTGATTTTTGGTCCCTGCTCTTGCTGCGATTTTGGGTGCTTTGTTTATTGGTTCTGTTTTGATTGTTGTTGCTGTTTTGTGTGGAAATGCTGATAAATTGCTCCATGTTTAGCTATGATTGTGTTATTGACTTCTGAGGAGTTGTGTCCTAAAGAAAACTGTTTTGAGTTTTTGTTTTTGATGGAAATGTTGAATGCTAGAATTCAATTCGATTTTTGTATGGAATTCTGTTTTGGAGGAGAGGGTTACGGTTCTGTTTGGGTTCCGGTCTCGGGTGATAAAGTTATGATTTGTCGTTGGTTGATTTGTTTTTGTTTGATGGAAAGCACCCGAAGATTGTAGTTGGAGATTGTTAAGTGGACTTTATGTTAAATGCATCATTTGTAAATGTCATGTTTAGTGTAATTACTTGTACGGTAGGTTTTCTTTTCCTCTTATCCTGGTTTACATATACCCTGGCAAAAACACTGAAATGCTCATGTTCTTATATTACAAAATAGAGAAGAATACACCCCCCCCCCCCCCCCCCCTACAAAATCTACATTTCTCTTCTTGATATCAAAGCCACCATGGCATCTTCAAGCACTGCTATTCCCTGTCTCTCCCCACCTGTTTCCTCTTCTTCTCCCGCTGCCTCTTCTCTTCCCCCATTTCCTGCAGTAAACCAAACTTTAACAATCAAGCTTGATTCCTCAAATTACCTCGTCTGGCAAGTCCAACTTCTCAATATTGTCATAGGCGCCCGTTATTTTGTCTTGTTTATTGATGATTGCACTTGTTTTACTTGGCTTTACTGTCTCAAAACAAAGGACCAGGTTCATTCCACCTTTTCTGATTTCATATCACTCATCCATAATCAATTTAGCACATCTATAAAATGTTACAATCCGATTGGGGTGGGGAATTCCAATCCCTTTCCAAACTCTTACAATCCAAGGGCATCCATCATCGCATCTCTTGTCCATACACTTCTAATCAAAACGGTCGCGTTGAACGCAAAAATCAACATGTTGTTGAAACAGGCTTAGCTTTACTGTTTCATTTTTCTGTCCCGCAACATTTTTGGCCGTATGCGTTCACTACCGCTGTCACTCTCATAAATTATATGCCTATCCGGATTCTCAATTTCAAATCCCCTTTCGAATGCTTGTATGGCACCACACCGCCCTATAATTCACGTCGTATATTCAGTTGTCTATGTTATCCATTTCTTCGCCCATTCAACACAAATAAGCTTCAACTTCGTTCTTCACCGTGTGTTTTTCTAGGGTATAGCTCTAATCATAAGGGTTACATATGCTTCAACCCTACGTCTATGTGATGTTGGATTTGTCATTTTAACATACGTGAGTGGTTAACTTGTTAAAAAAAATACCATAGTGGTTGACTTGTCATTGATCTCAAACCACGTTGGTTGATTTGTCATTTACCCTAAAATAAATTTAATATTTATTAATAATCAGGATTATTGGCTGTGATATATCCAATCCAATTATTGTTAAGTTTATTAAAGTTATTATAAAAAAATCAAGGGAAAATGACAAACTAACCACCGTACTTTGTGATCAATGACAAGTTAAACACTAAACTATTTTTGCTAACAATTTAACCAATAAACTATGAAAATTTGACCGAGTAAATGCAGCAGTTACGTTTTTCGTTACATAGCATCATCAATCCGCAAAGGATCCTTGTCGATCCGCAGCAGATAGTGAATCTTTGAAATATAACTCAAGAACGTCATCGATCTGTCGAGGATCGTCGTCTATCCGCAATGAATCGTGAATATTTGAAATATAACTCAAGAACATCGTTGATCCGTGGAGGATCATCGTTGATCCACAGCGGATTGTGAATCTTTGAAATATAACTCAAGAACGTCGTCAATCCACAAAGGAATGTCTGCAAATAAACAAAATTCATTGTCTTCTTCGTAGAAAAACACAGACAACACAGACAAACTGTGATCCTCCCATGGATTGTAAAACAATTCTAAATCATCTGAAAACTAAAACATTAACATTCTTTTACAAAATCTTCTAAATTATAAAACTCTAAATCTTTTAAATCCATTCTTTTACAAAATCCAAAATCTTCTAAATTTATTCTACATGGATATTAACTATTTTCCACTGAAAATCTCTTTTAAAATCATGAATTCTTTCCGTTTTTTCTATGGGTATTTGTTCTTTTCCACTATGATTTTTAGAAAGTTAGCGGCGATGTTTGCGGCGGCAATTTCTCATAGTTCAGTGATTAATTATTAGCAAAAATAGTTTAATAATTGACTTATCATTGATCATAAAGTATGATAGTTAGATTTGTCATTTTTCTAAAAATCAAAGAAAAAATCATTAGCAGTCAAAGTTTGACTGAGATTAAGTAGAGAAGAAGAAATATTATTTATTCTGCCTGATTATTTCTTGATCTGCGAAGCTCTTTCTAAACAATACTGCAAATGTAAATTGAAAATTTTGTAAGGATATTTTAATTTGACTTTTAAATTATTTTAAGTTATACACTAACAAAACATGCTGTTATATCTTATGAAGATGTGAAATTTGAACCACGCTCTTCTCTGTAAGCCAACAGGTAACCCGTCAAAAATCAAAGGCAGAATCGTTCTAGAACGAAAATGATACGTGGAGAGGTGCAAGTTGGTCCAAATAGACACTAAAATCATACCTATTGACTTCAATGGTCTCTAACGAGGAAGACACTCCAACTTGGAACTTAATAAGCTTTCTATTCCTTCACTAGGGACATCCACCTTTGTAAGAAGGTGGAGGAAGAAATTGTAGGACCGATGCACGCCTATAGACGGGAGTGAATTAAGTGTGCTAACTTTTTCGTGTGATAGTTTAATCTCTAAACCCTAAGTGATTTAATGCAAATAAATAAAAAAAACAATCACAAATATAAAGAAGTTAAGGGATAGAGAAATTGCAAACTTGGCAACTCTAGCCTATGTCCGCGCTCCAAGTTTTGACTTGGAGATCCTTAATCACCTAACCTCCCCAGTTAGTGATGAATGACTTTACGGGTGTCAATCAAACCTTTTCAATGACTTTTTCTTAGGGCGTCACCCTTTCAACTTGAGTATTACGGGGCGTCACCCTGTTGTTCACAGTTTAACTACAAGGATTGGAAAACTAAAAATTCCGAACTCTTCCAAATGTAAAATCCCAAGTTTGGAAGTTGGAGAGTTAGGATTTACATCGCAAGTCGTAAACTATGAGTCTAACGCTCAGTAAGTGATAGAACTTAAATGCTAGATGCACATGTTGTGCCACTTTAAAAACGTATGCAGTTTCTCGTTTCTTTTTCTTTCTTTTATCTCTTATCTTTTCCCACTTTTGTACTTCTATTTTTGTTTATGTTTCTGTATCCGTTTCAATATTCATGATCGTAACCATTTTCGTATCTGTTTTCGTGTCTGTTTTTGTATCTGTATTCGTATCCGTATTTGTATCCATTTCCATTTTCATTTCTGTTTCTATTCTTGTTTCTATTTTGGTACTTTGCTCGTACTGTTTTCGTATCCGTATCCGTTTCTATTTCTATTCCCGTATCCGTATCTGTTTCTCTTTTCGTATTCTTTTCTTTACTTTTCTTTTCTTTTCTTTTCTTTTACATTCGAGTTATGTGTCGGGCATTACTTATCAAAACCACACAACCCCTTTTCTTTTTTTTTTCTTTTCTTCTGTTCATGTGCTGGCCTTGCCCTACCAGACCACAAGAACCTTTATATTTTATTACTTGGGTTGCCAACCATTACTTATCCGGACCAACCTTTTTTCTTTATCTTTTTTAATCGTTTGCTCGTACTTTCTTTTCATTTTTCATTTCCTTTTCAAAACAGTGCATAAAAATAATTTTCGTAGACTTTGAAAATCGTAATGCATGATGCTCGTGAATGCATACAATTTCTAACATACAATTAAAGGAATCTAATAGCGCAACCAACATACACTTCATAGAATATGCTTCATAAAACAGTAGATATGCTAATTAAAACTGTAGACATGCTGAGAGACATGCTTATAAAAAGTAGACATGCTTATAAAAAGTAGACATGCTTAGAAAGCTTTAGACATGCTATAAATCAATGGACGTGCTATTAAAACAGTAGACATACTCAATATCTAATAAAGCAGTAAACAACGAAATATGCATATCTTATTCTTGCAATATAGGGCCCTAAGGACCAAAGCACACATATATCACTTACCTCGATTGCTTAAATCACTCAACGCTTATCCGTTATCCTTTCCTTCTCATTTAGTATCTTCACAATTCAAAAATATTTAATTATTAATCTAATCAATAAATCAACTTATTAATCTCATCGTCTTTTCCTATCCAAAATCCTTATACGTTACTTATTAGAGTTTCCTAAACGAAACCGCTTCATTAATATAACTCAGCCAAATAAATTAATCCTGATTGATAGCGTTTAGAAACTAAGTTTAACACATGGCGAAGACCAACGTAATTCTATCTACAGATTACAGACCCATATATCAACACCCAAATAATAATATCAAATCAAGGCATGAAACTACATTTATTTACCAAGTAGCGCACAGTGACTTAATCCAATTTCCATAATATATTTTAATCCAATTAGTGAACCGAATCCAAAAACCAACCGAGTATATGACCACAAGTTACATTATCCTTAACATTATCATCCAAACGAAGATCTAGCAGTAAACAATCAATCTCTTCAATGCATCCATTAACATAATATATACCTATATTTACCAACGTTCAACAATAATATCCAAATAAGGCACGAAACTTTAGCATTTATCGACCAAACCATAGCCAAGACTGTAGATTAACAACTCATTTCATAGAACAAATCACGGGTTATCACAGTACATGCAACCTACCCACACACGACAAAAATCAACAGAGGTATTACCTACATGCATACCATTTTTACTTCATCAAAACCAAGTAGCACAGAGAGCATTTCGCAATGATCACAACAAGTAGTAAATATGTATATGACATAATCAATATTCAGCAATATCCATAGTTCCAAAATCAACCCAAAGACTAAAGTGTAATCGGCCAAAGATACACCAAAATAGGTAATTCGAATATTCAACAATAGCAGAGAAGAAAGTTCGTACCAATAGGGCATTTCCATATATTTCAACATCCAAAAAACCCATAACTACCATCACCCGAAAATCATGAATCCAAACATCCAAAGGCAACAGAGAAGGAAATCCAACTTACCAACATAGCAACCAAAGGGAGCAACGCTCGATTCCAAAACGCAGGAGAACATTTAGCTCCAACACCCCTGCACCCATTGCCATCACGCTGCCCCCACATCACCCTTTCCTCACAACAATCCAACATTACAAAGCAGGAACTATAATAGAACAAGATACGGGCAGGGGAAGAATTCATCACCTTCATAATTTTTCCATAGTAACCCCAATGGAGGAACACCCGACTCGACCCGAGAACAGGGAGCTCCCACGCCCTTGCTGTACACTGCTGACCGGAGTTCACACCTGAGGAGAAATCACCAGAGCACCACCCACGATAGGAGAAGACTTTACTGAAGACAAACACATGCACGGAGGTTCGACCTCAAGCCAAAGCCTCGCTAGAAGCAAACCCAATCGCTAAAACAGCTAACCCGATCAAAGCCCTAATCTAGCATTCGGTGCGCATGGGCAGGGGCAAACATCCTGTCACGCCCCTTTTCTCATGGGGCCTAACGGGCTAGGCCCGATGGGAGGCTTCCGGGAGGCCTCCCCAAATGCATGCTGGGCGTGCATTGTGTTCGGAAAAATTAGTTCGGACAAAGGATGGTTTTAATCGGGACAAAGTGGCGGCTGGACAAAGCCGTCCGGGCTTCAGACAGCGCGCTGGGCCGCGCCAGCGTTGGGCCGCGAGGATGAGGCTCCAAGTTTGAATTTCAAACTTGGATAAGATCCGATCCAAGAATGATGGATCTCAAGCTTATGTGTCCACAGCTGAAGCAGCAAATCCATGTGGGGCCAAGATGCACTTGAAGCCAACCAATGGGAGCACGCCACACCCGGGAGATGATGTGTCTTATCCTTTTCGAATTTGAATGTTATCCAGGGGATTCAAACATTCAAATTGGCTTATCCGGGATGACACAACACGGACCAATGGGAGAGAGCCATCGAGGAGGATGATGCAACTCGACCAATGGGAGGAGCCATCGATGAGGATGATGCGACTCGGCCAATGAGAGGAAGCCATCGAGGAGGATGACAAAACTCAGCCAATGAGATGAAGACAAGTCACCATTTTGTAATCTAGGAGATTAGATGGATAACTTAGTCTATAAATAGTGACCTTGAGGCACCAAGCAAAGGGAGTTCGATCCATAATAAAAAGGTGGATCTATCCTTGTGCATTGTGTGGTGTTCCTTGGAGAAAGTGTATTCCTTGGTTCTTTTATTGAGAATAGAAAGAACGGGTTGGGAGTGGGACTCCCGTAAAGCGATCGGATCATTACAAAAAGGCGACAATTGTGGGTGAAGTTCTTGTATTCACAACGAGCAAGAGCTTGGGAAGGCTGGTCGGAGTGGGACTTCGGCGCCATCACACGTTTCGTACCAATTCCGCGGGTCGAAAAATTTGGGTGTGACACATCCACTACTTGTACCGATGAACAAGCAGCACGCCGGACCCAGCAACGAGCCACGGGAGACGCACACGACCACACCTTCGCCTTCACCTAGTCCTTATTCTCCCTCTCTATCTCTCAGTCTCTTCAAAATCACCAGAACACTCCCCGTCTCAATTCTGTCTCCCATTTTGTCTCTCAAATCACTCTTCACTAGCTCACGTCCTCCATTGCGGGAGTGTCTCCCACGCCACTCCATTGAGCCTCTCTCTTGTCTCCCACGTTCTGTCTCTGTTATCAATCACCCTCCCTCTCTGCAAATTTTCTGCCGCTATCCCCTTCTCCATTTACCCCTCTTATCATTAAAACCAAACCCGCGGTTCAAATGCTGAACTCGTTCTCTCACCCTTTAATATCAATTTATCACATTTTATTTTAATTTCACTTATGATAATTTACTTCCTCTAAATATTTATTTCCTCTATTAATTCAATTCTAATAATTCCCTTTTTATTTATTTAGTTGATTATTTCATTTTAATTTAATTTCTTCTTTTTCTTTTATTAATTCTTTTATTTAATCAATCCTCCAACAAATCCCCTAAATCGTAATCCACCAATTATTTCCTCGATAATACCCTGATAATTACTCAAATAATCCGATTACACCCAATAAATTCTCAATTATACTTATTAAATCCCACTACGGAAACTCAGGGTATTACAGATTTCTTGTTCGATTGAGCATTGTTTGGCTATTTGTATACCATTTGAGGTAGAAGTTTTATTTTTATATACAACATGATATTGTTTTCAAAGCAATTAATTTGATACGTGTTCTCATACAAAATGATAGGTCTTTTTATGACTATTAATTTTTACAATACTATATATACGATTTTTGTTAGACATGTTTTATTTCGAGCATGCACATTATTTATTGATCGTTTTGGTTGACTGAACCAAGTTTGATCAGCTCGTGTATGGGTCATGTTTTCTATACGTACATTATATCATTGGAGGATGTGTTTGTTGTGTTAACTAGAGTAATGTGACAGCAAACTGTGTCATGATTTCGGACGTTTCTGTGAGGTAAACTTGAGTTTCAATTTAGTTTCGGTTGTAAAAATTATAAACTATGGTTTGATGATGAACTGTTTCTGTTGGATTTTAAAGTTTAGATTAATGGGCTAAAAAGTTGCTAATTTTGCATGAAAATGAATTGGATTATACTCTGGAATATTTTGGTAGGTTAAAATTAGAGTTTTTGCCGAGGAAAATGAAAAAAAATTGGAGAAGAATGGAGATTTTCTGATTTTCTGGTTCTTCTAGACTTGCAAGAAATTGTCCGCAAAAGTGAAGATTCCATCGCGGACAAGTACGTATCTACTGCAAAAGAGTACACGTCCGCAAAGACAAAGGTTTGCACAGAAAAACATAAAAACGAAAGTTACGTTACGCTCAGTTCTACTGCAAAAAGGAAAGCATTTTCAGGTATATGCGGAGGACACATGTCCACGGAAGGAAGGCTTCCGTGGGAGTGCACGCATCTGCGAAATCATTCGCTTCTGCAGAAGTGAGCGAACACATCTACAAGGACATGCGTCCGTACAAGGAAGGTTCCACTCATGTCTGACGAAACAAGTGAGAGCATGCATCTGTGAAAATGAGGGATTTTGTGAAAGCACATGCCTTCACAAAAGCAAAAGTTGTCACAAAAAATGGTTAGAGGAGAAAATCTCTGGAGTAGATGTTTGGACTTGAATCCATGAACGTCCGAACCAGTTTAAAATTTTTGGATATTTTTGGAGATTGTTCTTTGAGTTCTCCAAGTTGGTTCCTAATCCTGATTATGAGTTCCAACAAATTTTCATAGGGATTTTGAGAAGTGAATTTATTTGTATCCATACATTTTAGTAGGTCTAATGAATTAACGAGGGATTTGGATTGATTGGTTTCCTATTCGATTGAGCGTTGTCTGACTATGGGTAGGTCATTTGAGGTAGACGTTTTATTTTATGTCTAGCATGACATTGTTTTCAAAGAGATTATTTTAAGACGTGTTCTCATATAAAATGATGGGTCTGTTTATGACCATCAATTTATACGATATTATATATACGATTTTTGTTGGACATATTTTATTTTGAGCATGCACATCATTTATTGATTGTTTTGGTTGAATGAACCAAGTTTGATCAGCTCGTGAAGATGTCCTGTTTCTGTACACATATTTGACTGTTGAAGGATGTGTTAACTAAAGTAATGTGACAGCTAACTATGTCATGTCTCTAGGCGCAAAACCCTAAACTTGATCATGATATTATTTTATGGCTTTAGCAATCACCATGTATCGATTTTATTATATATGCCTAAGACATTGCGTACCCGGAGCCCATGAGTGACTACATTTTCACTAAGATTCTGTGGGGTCAATTTTACATATACACCACACTATAGTGGATGTTTGCAACATTTCACTCATTGGTTGTTTTTTTTTCTCCGTTAATTAAAATTTTTATTCATAGCATGCTCCCATCATTTTTAATAAACTTCTAATGGTTGAATATAAAATATTACCCCTATTGAGTTTGGTCGACTCACCCCAACAACATTATCTTAAAGTGTTAATTTGGAAGATCACTGGTTGTCGTTACATGATTGAGCTCGACACTTATCTTTATTTAATAGTTATTTATTTCAAGAGTTCTGTGTGGTTGGACTTGTTATGACTGTGACCAAATTAGGGTTGAATTTTGGGAATTAAATATCTTCCTAAATTCGTGGGCCTATTGCGAATCAAGGAAAGAAATTTCCCCATCAAACACCCTCTCAGCCGATTCCACCCTCCCATCTCTCTTCCTCTTTGAAAAAATTTCTGGCAATTTCCTTCCGCAGGCAATTCCTTCACCAATTTTGGACAATTGCTCTCTCCCAATAAGTAAATTTTGGTACAATGATATTGAAAATTTTATTCTCAAACCTTAAAAACTCAAACTTTATTTTGAACAGCTTCACCAATTTTGTCCTAAACCAAGGTAGTGTCAACTCATCGGAATCCCACACCTTGCACTCCCGAGACTCTATTGAAAGCTGAAGGTATGAAGTCCATGAAGAAATCAAATATGTTATATGAAATTATTGGATAAAAATCTTAGTTTTTGACTATGTAAATATTAGTATAAATTGAATGTAAAGCTTAGAATTTTTGGATTTAAAATTTTTGAAACTCCATGCTTAATCGAAGTTGTAAAATCTGAGATTTTTAAATAATTTTTAAAATGTCACGTGTAAATTTTTCGTGAATTTTTTGTCAAATGTAGAAGAGTTGACCGGTTTTGTCTTTAGCGGCGACGTGTGTTTTTTCGTCAAACGGTCAAATTGAGTTTTTCTGAGTGGAAATTTGTTTTCAGAAATATTTTGATAAATTATTTTGACTAAAGAAACTATTTTCAGTTATTGTTTTGAAAACATGTCAGATTTTAAATCGGTTTTTTTAGTTAGATTTATAATATATAATTAAATTTTATATATTATAAATTAAATAATTTTTTTTATAAGAAGAAACTTCTTCTTCATGCGGGAGGCTGAGAAACCGAAGGGAGAAGAAGAGGAGGGATTTTTCCTTTGGCCGAGGGGCGATTTCACGAGGAATAGGACGAGACCAATTCCTGCGATTCCAGCCAACGGGAGCTTCAATCGGTTGAGCTTTTTCGATCGCAGGCAGTTGTGCGGTCCGTCCGAGGCACTTCACGAGGGAAGGTTGCCAGAGAGCTCGAGCTTTGTGGGAGATTGGACGATTCCGTCAAAGAAGACATCGAAGCAAGCTACCCGTCGGACATCCTTTTGCCATTTCTCCGAGTACAGTTCTGGAGGTGTCAGATGGTTTGACTTTTTTCTTTCGATAGCGTATGGAGCTGGTTTGTCGGTAAGCGTGTCGTGGTCCATATAGAGGTAAGGATATTTATACTTTCTGCATTGCATTGCATCATGGTTTTCAAAACTACTATTTTGTGGGATACCACACCTAAAAACCTGACAATAATTGTTCGATAGCATATTAGTTTTTACATATATGTATGTTTTCTTATGTTCATATTCTGTACATGGTTTGATTTATATATTTTTGCATATATGTTGGGAGGATGAATCCTCTTGATGCTTTAGGCACTTGATGCTTTAGGCACTCTAGCGCTAAAGCATCACGAGGCTATCCCGTGAAATCTTCTACTGTGAAAAGATTTGATATTGGTTAAGTACATTGGGAGGAAGAATCCTCTTGATGCTTTAGGCACTCTAGCGTTAAAGGATCACGAGGTTATCCTGTGAAATCTTCTACTACAAGAAGGTTTGATATTGGTTACGTACATTGGGAGGATGAATCCTCTGGATGCTTTAAGCACTCTAGCGCTAAAGCATCATGAGGCTATCCCATGAAATCTTCTACTACAAGAAGATTTGTTATGTACATGGGGAGGATGAATTATCTTGATGCTTTAGGCACTCTAGCGCTAAAGCATTACAAGGTTATCCCCATATAATCTTCTGCTGCAAGAAGATTGGTCGCTTGCGTGCGAAATGGCGATTGGGCATTGAGAACATGTCCTTGGGTTTCGCCCTGGAAGTGAAAATGGAGATGGAGCATTGATGACATGTCCTCAGATTTTGAGCCTCATAAGTCAGAAATGTAGATGGGATGGTGATGACGCTTCCTTGGCTTTCGAGCCCCGGAAGTGAAAATGGAGATGGAGCATTGATGACATGTCCTCAAGTTTTGAGCTCATAAGTCAGAAACGTAGATGGGATGGTGATGACGCTTCCTTGGGTTTCGAGCCTCAAAACTTGGCCAAGGTTTAGCCACACGGAGCTGGTAGGTTGTCAGTGGCATGACAGCTCGTAGCTTTGCTCATCAATTTGTAACACAGAGGTATTTTAGTTGATAATCAGTCTATCACGAGTAACCTCATTCATTACTATGATTATACAAGTTGTGTTGATTCAGAGCTTGGCTCATTGGCAAACTCGGTTGACGTGCTGGATCTTCAGGTCGCTGTCATTGGTATCTCTCATGCCTCATGAGGTGTTGCTATTTACAGATAGCCAACTTTTTGTGACATGTGTTGGGTGGGTCCTTTTGTGACCATATTTTTCATTGAGGACAGATTGAAGGTTGTCAGTCACTAAGATTAGCCTATCCTAGTAATTTTCCATTTAACGGGTAACGTGACAGCTCGTAGCTCTACTCGTAGGCAAACCTTGTCAATTTGAAACACGAAGGTATTTTAGTTGAGAATCGATCTATTGCGAGCAACCTTATCCGTTACTCCAATCATACGAATCATATTGGCACTGAGCTACGGCCCGTCAACACATCTGGATGGTTACATGAGTTGTGTCATCGTGGAGCTTGCTCGTCGGCAACTCAGGTAATGTGCTGGATCTTCAGATCGCCATTATGGTATTCCATTTGTCTTATGAGGTGTTGCCCTCAACAGATGGCCACCTATCTGGGGTGTATGCCAGATGGATCCTTGTGCGACCATCCCTTTTTAATGATGATGTTTTCAGATTGGAAAACAATGTTGGCATAATTTTGAGGTATAGTTGTCTATATATACAATGGGTTTTGATGCAGCCACATCGTGGGCCATTGTAATATCTGGAAAATGTGTCTACATGCAAACCTTTGATTATGTGTAATTCGATACTTGAGCATTTGAAATTGTAATTTCGAATCATTAATATTATTGAGATTATTGTTTTCTCTAACATTTGGACGAATAACAAAATTATACTTTGTTAGTTCTTTGTATGGGGTATAATTTGGCTATATATATATATATATAGAGGGAATAAATAATTTAATGAGGAACAAGGGTGATAAGAGTGGTGTGGTCGATCACTATCGAAAATAGTTTAGGCAAATATATTACTGTAGCATTTTCGGTCAACAAATTTCTACATACTTGACCGCTTCTTCTATCACAGAACTGGGATGTAATCTATAATATATTTTGGTCAACCAAATCGTCGCTGCTCGACCACTCCAATGACCGCAAAATTGAGATGTAATCTGTAATATATTTCGGATGACCAAATCCTCACTGCTCGGCTGCTTCATCGACCACTGAATTCTGATGGAATCTGTAATATATTTCGGTCGACCAAATCATCGTTGCTCAACCACTTTGTTGTCCGCTACATATTACAGTGGCATTTAATAAGGAATCGATCGACAAAGTCGTTGACCGCTTGATCGACCGGCGCACAATCTTTAGTTACAGAAAATATGGTAACTAAAGTTTTGAAAGATTTTGAATGGCCTGGAATCATGGATCGCACCTCCTCGTTACCTCTAAGGTTTTAAGTATATAAATATGAAGTGATTGGCCGATGGGGAGGAAGGAAAAAGAAAAACACCTCATGTTTCTTCTCTCTAGGTTTCCTCTCGATATTCCTCTCTGGTTTTTGGATTGGCGGCAAAAGGAGAAGGGTTCTCGGCTGGAATAATTTCATCTGAGAGAGAATAATACAAAGAAAGGTAAAAGATTGTGGGCGTTTTTTCCGAAAGGACCTATATCACAAGATTAGGATAGTGTGTTTGGTGTGCTTTGAAATGTTTTCGATGAATTACTAGTATGTTTCTATTAATTGTTTCCTGATGTGTCCCAGAAATCCTATCTCACGACCCTTTTAGCCATGAGGTTCGGTGTTTAATTAATTAGCTATTATTTTTCAGGAAATGTTACATTAATGGATATTGTGAAAAGAAGTCTTACTTGGAGAAGAGGACGTTACTCAATATGTTTCACATGGAGCCATACAAACCTAATTGGCTAGATTCACATCGTCCCGACTTGGAGGAGCTTATATTGGCAGAAGCTAACAAGGTCAATTTGGAGCATTTTATTGAAGTTTCCACATTTAACTTATGTTTTTAGATGTTTTAATTGATAGATGGCTGGTTTGGGTTTAATTTTGAGAATTTCAGAATCTTTTGTGATTGTAGGAATAGAGGTGCTCAATTTGCTTGTAAACCGAGCCCTCATGCCCAAATTTTGATTAATCAAGGGCAAATATGTAATTTTTGTTTGTGACTCATTAGAGGGTACTTAGACCTCTCTAATGAAAGTTTGCAAGAACTTTTGAAACCCTAATTATCAATTTGAACTTTTGTTCTTGTGTTCTCTCCCGCGGTGGTAGATAGCTCTGGACTACCTCCTCTTGCTCGATCTTCCTTCTTTTTCTTGCTAGGTCTTGAGAAGAAAGATTATTGCTATCTCTTCCAGCAGCCTCATAGTGAAGTTGTGTTCGTGGTGTGGAGATAGAAGACCTTAGCAAATAGTGGTGGAAATCGGTTCAGGTTGAACCAAAAAACCAGACTGAACTGAACCTTTAGGTTCACTCATTGTTTATGGAATTATTGTATTACTTTCTTGTAATATATGATCTGCTATATGATTTCGTATAGATTTGTCAGTTAGGGTTGCATATCATGTGTTGCACGTGATAATAATGAACGTAATGTATGTAAATAAATGTTGGAGGTTGGGGAGTATAGTGACGGTGATGTTTAGGAGAACTGCAAAATGATGTATCTCTTCCCACGTAAGGATTGAGTGACCTGTTCTGCACAGGCTAGATCTCGAAGATGTATCTATCTCTCTGTGGGAAATATCTCCAATGTTCTGACTGAAAGTAAAACGTTAAGTAAAAGCAGAAGGGATAGGTTCTCTTTTGACATGATAGGCATGTGCATAGAGTCAGCATAAGCATTTTGCATTTCATTTATATATCTTACATGGCATTAGACTCATTATCTCTCATGTGATGTAAGTAACAAGAATGATCCAAATGATGGGTACATGGAGGAAGTATGATACGACGAGGACTTGTGTTACCTGGCGCATGATGACTTGGGGTTTATGGCTCACAAATGGAATAAAAGAGATTAATTTATGTTATTTTTATTTTAGAAGAACAATTTCATATTTTCCGCACTTATGTACTCAGATATTTCCCTTTAAGCATTTTTAAATAATGTTTTAAAAGAAAAAAAAATCATTAGAAAGTAAAACAGAAATGGGATGTTACAGCCATGGGCCAGTTTTATAAATGATAAATATATTTTAATGATTTAAATCCATGTACGGTAAATAAGAAACATAAAATGGTTTTCAAAAGATGAGGAAAACAGTTTTTAGCATGCATTGCATTTAGTATCGATTTTCCTATTGAGTTAGTCACTCACCCCTTAGACTATATTTTTTCCCATGTTAAGGTGTAGGTTCGGTGCAATGGTCTTGCACGTTTGGTGGCAGGGTGATGCTAATGTCTCATGGTGGGTGTCTCGATCTTCCCGTGGATGGGTGGAGGTTCGACGATTCAATCCCTTCATATCAGGTACATTTGGGGTTTTTTGTTTTTGTGTTGTTTAATTTAATTCCTGCACAGTATGTTTCTTTATTTATACTATGATGTCTCTAGTTGATCACTATGTGGACTCCAACCCATATGATTTGGGTTTGGGCTTGATATTTTTTTCTGTTCAGTCTTCCGCATCTCTTACACCTTGGGCTGGGTAACTGAGTTCTCTCTGAAAATCGGGTCGCCTGACTCTGTGGTTTTCTTAGACCTGCCTTTGGGTCGTAACAAAAGTAATTTACCTGTGTTATGAAATTGGAGACTGAGGTTTGGGAAGAAACAACATTTTCACTCAATTTTTTTTAGGAATCTGATGAGCTACTTCCATATGGCATTAGGAAGAGACGTTGAACAACAACTTAGCAAACGCTGAGCCATGACGCAAATCATCTCTGGCCTCTACCTTTAGGCAACTGGCCAAGACAAGGAGTCTCGACTAGAGGAGGAATCACCTGTGTGAAAAGAGGTGAGGACATTCGTCTTCTTTTCCGCAACTCGAGCAAGAATGCATGCCTCAGTCCATGGAGAATGCGAGTTGCGGACCAAACAAAGGAAATGGGTTGCAGTCTGGGACTGGTTGAACAGCAAACCAATGCCCCTTTGAGCCGTGGTTCAGCCTATTTTTGGCCACGGTTCAAGGCCTGTATTAGGCACGAATTGATGATTTTCGTTCAACTAAATTTTGAATTTTTTTAAGAGAAAAATTGGGAATTTAATATACAAAAATTTAACCCAAAATTTGATGAATTTATTTTTGGATAGGTACTCAAAAAATTTATTTAAAAATCATTGGCTCTAAGAAATTGGACTTTTGGATAATTGAGCTTGAGGCGGTGATAAACTCACTTTGAGGTGAGATTTAATTTTATACATAGCATTGCATAAATATTTTTAGAATAATATTTTGAAACGTGTCTCATATGAAACGATGTGTCCATTTTATAGCTCGTTGGATTTTTCTATTATATGTAGTTTTTCACTGTACATATTTTATTAAAGGATACAAATAAAAAGTATTGGATCAACTTGGACGTGTGAACCCAGTTCGATCAACCCGATTTGCTGTCCTATTTTACTTTACGCACATTCGACAGTGGGAAGATGTGTTTGTTTGTTGTTAACTAGAGTAATAAGACAGTTGTATGTGTTGTGTCCTTGAGCGCAAAACTCTAATCCTGATCAGGGTCTTTATGCGGCTTTCATGAACGCTGAACATCTCTTTTATTATGTGATAGGCCCATGACATGATGTGCCCAAAGCCCATGAGTGAATCCATTTTCGTTGAAATTTTATATAGTACAACAAGAGTCTATTTTAATTATGTATCATATTATAGTGGGTTGTTTTAAATGTGTGCTCTTCTGTACAATTTTCTAAAAAAATGATTTTATGAAACATAATTTTTAATATCATGCATGCTTAATTATTTTTCTAAATTAATTGTTGAATATAAAATTTGATTCTTATTGAATTTAGTCAACTCACCTCAATAACGTCCTTTTAAGACTTTATCAACAAGATTTCTAGTTACCGAATCAGGAATAGAACTTCAGTGAGATTTATTTATTTATTCTAGTATTAATACATTTTTCTTTAGAAACTTTGTTATGAATAAACGAAATTTCAATTTTTTTTATTTTTATTATGCACAGTTTCTTTTAGATTCTACTGTTATGTTATTCGGATATCAATTGTTAGACATGTTTAGCCCATATTTTGTCGGGCCCTAATATGTAATAAATGTTTTAAGACTTCCGCTAATTAGTAAAAATTAAAGCAAAAAGGGTTGTGCGATTCGATTCTTTTGAGCCGGATCATTCCACGTTCTGTCTCGGGTCCCTTGCAAGTCGTGACAACACTCATTTGCTAAAACTTTGTAATAATTCTTGTATGAATTTCCTTTAAATTTGACATTTTATTTCTGATATATATTATCGTTTTATCTTGATATCACTATTAGATATTTGGTTTAGCCCAGTTAGTTGGGCCATGGCGAAATTGTATTTCATTCAAGTCTTTCATTGCCTAAATAAATGAAAAAAAGTTAACAGTCTGGCGATTCAATCTTTTTTTCGGGCCCGATTACTCCCCGTTTCTATCTCGGGTCCCCTCAGGTATGACACGTGCAATTATTACTTAAGTATTTGGGCACAGAGTAAGTTCAAAATGATTAGATATATAGGTATATAGAACTTATTGTATTTTTAGTTCTATGGTTTTCTCAATATAAAATCCTTTTAGTTAATATCGAATGAAAATGATCAAAGTACACATCTATAGTTTTATTTTAATTAATCTTAGTGTTTTTGAAGTGTTATTGTAAAACCAGTGAATTTTATAATAACAAATTTCACATGTTAATTTTTCGTGTGATTTCGATCAAGGTGTTGAAAAGTTGATCTCATTTGTCATGTAGCTGCCACATATGAATTTTCTATCCAATAGTCAAATCGATAAAATTAAGTATTATTGAGTGGTAAATTAATTGGGAAAATGAATTTAGTAAATTATTTGGCTAATGAATGATTGTCGCTTAGTGTTAGAATGAATCGTGATTTAAATCAAAATATGGATTGAATTTATTTAATATATATATATATATATAAGAAGAAGAAGAAGACACGAAGGAATTCTTCCTTCTTGTCGGCAACAGAGAGAGAGAGAAAGAGAGAGAGAAAGAGCGAGAGAGAGAGAGAGAGAGAGAGAGAGAGAAGGGACGAAGTCTAACGTCCGGCGAATTTGAGGAGTGGAAAACGTTCACAACAATACAACATCAAGTCTAACAACTTTTATGAAAGCCATTAGTGAGTAACTCCCCTTAACCCCTATGATTTTGAAGTTACAGTTTGAAAATTTCGTTGGCTTTGGATTCGAGCTTAAAAACTCGAATACGAGGGACATCTTTGGTTTACATTAATAGGATTGAAGTTTTCTAGGGTTATTTGTAGTTGGAATGCAAAAATCGAGAGAAAATGTGTTTTCTGTCGAAAAACCTTGCATGAAGGCTATCCGTGTCGACCTCTACCTGATGTCCACTTGACCGGTTGTGTTGGAAACGCACTAGTCAATTTTTGGTCATTCAGAAACCTGCATGCGGTCAACCGCTACTGTTCATGCAGTCGATCGCGGACGTGGGTCCTGTCGACCACAACAGTGCTGGTTGACTGCAGTTCTATTTCTAATCGACCTCGAATTGGGCAAATTGTCCATGAATAGTCCAAGGCTACCACAGGAGGTCCTTGGTCAACCGAATAGTGTATTTTGTAATGTTTTTTAGTCGTTTGCATGTGATTGAGTTCCTAGATTTGACATAGGACTCTTCCACTATTTCCTTGTCATTATTAAAGGAAATTCTTATCATTCGCATGGTTTTAGGGTCAGTTCAGTTTATGAATTTCGAGCCGATCTCTAATAAAATCATACTTGATTGACTTTACTTGAGTCTCCATGACTAGTGAGTCTTGGATGGTCGTGGGTGTGTCTTATTAATCGCTTTGAGGTTTTGATTAACTGTTTACGTGTCTCATTGACAGTGAATGGTCTTGGTTGAACGTCGTTGAGTCTAGTCAACACTGCAAAGTCCCAGTTGACCTTCAATTTACCTCGTTGACTATTGCGTGGTCTTGGTTAACCACCGTTGTACCTTGTCAACCGCGATTGTTTTCGAATGGCTCCAACAATGTTTTCTCGACTGTTGAGTTGTTCAAGTTGAGCGTGTCATGTTTCATTAACTGTCATTGTAACGACCCAGATTTTTCATACATTTAAAAATACGTTAAATTTTGAGAAAACGTGTCAGAGTGGGCCTAATTCGGACCGCTACCAACCATTCATAAAAACTCGTTATAAAAATCGTTCATTTGATAAAATATGTGGAAGAGTTAAAATTATTTATTTTAAAACATTTCAGAAACAAAAAGATTTTTACGAAATAAACAAATCGTTACAAATTTAGAACACCTTTTTGGAAATAACTTAGTGAATTTACAATTTCCATTCTTTATAGCCTGGCCACCACAAGCTCAGCCAGTGTAAATTCTTCATCAACTGCTTTGTGATTTGTTCATCGTTCTTCTCGTCATTCACGTATACATACACCACAAGTAAACTGTAAGTCTAAAAAGACTTAGTAAGGAAAGTAAAAATGCATATGACATGCCTCTCTTTAGTTCACTAGGAATAAGTCCGCTCCAAACCAATCTTTTTATTCATTCATTAATCGTACATCGAGTTGGAAGTTGAAGGAACACATGGAATGGAATAATCTGATCAGCTTTTAACCTTATGTGGGCTAGATCCAGACTACTCATCCGCCCTCAACTTCCCATCATTCATCATCATCATTCATTAATTTCATTTAACATTTTTCCTCATTCATGCATATGAGTACCACCCATAATGGCACTCACTATTTGTTTCTATTACATGATGTATGACCATACATTCTCAACTTAGCATAATGCATGATGCGATATAACATAACATTCATAACAATTAAAGTGCGCATTAAAACAAAGATAACTGTAATGGAAAACACATATAAAAGAAAGTAAAGCATTTAATAAAAAGTAACAACCAAATTGAATAGCGCACATTAGGACAGGAAATAGAAATGAAACGGCCAATAAAGTAAAACATATGAAGGAGGCAAGTATAGAATCAATTAAATACAAGAGCATGCTTGGATACGCAATTCACAATGAAAAAGAAATATAACAAGATTAACAATCGACGTGCATCTAAAAATAAAGCATAATTTAATTAACATGCTAATATTTTCTTAATAAATTAGGTGCTCAAGGTAACTACATTCTAAATTAAACAAGTTAACATACTCAAATCTAGTTAATTACCATGCTTGAGTTTAATCAATTAACATGCTTATATTAGTATATCAACAACTTGTATTATTCTAATTAATTACATGTTCAAGTTCAATTAATTAAACATGTTTGAAGCTAAATCAAGTTAACGTGCTAGTTAATTTAACATGCTAATCTGGTTAATTATTCTAGTGAAGTTGATTAGTTAACAATGATTAATTAGACAACTAATTGATTAATTAAGCTAATTAACTAAACATGCTCAATCTAAGTTAACTAACATGTTTGAGCCTAATTAATTATTCTAGTTAGGTTAATTATCGTGTTCGGATTATTAACAACTAAACATGCTCACTAACTTAGTCAATGTCACAAGTGTGGATACAAGATCAGGATACGAGTTATTAATTAAGGAAGTAGAACAATATACATATTGCGAAATGAGGGAAATTAACAGTTTCTTTAAGATTATAATTATCATAAAGAGATTTAACTATACCAAAGAACTGAACTAATGACAGCACAACACAAAATGAGCATTCATCTTTAGGCATCCATCATTTCTTGCATTAACCATTCATCACCTTTAAACATGAGCATTCATCTTTATCTAAGCAAGGCATTTAATTCACATAACAAACAATAAAACAGAGCTAATTGAGAAAGGAAATCACGGAGCTAACAAAACCTACAAAGCACTAGCGAACCTACACTATCAATCAGTCAAGAAATAACGGCAGAATATCATCCAAAGAATTATAGCAGTAGAGCAGCCAAGGACTATCAATAATATCAACCACGATTTAACAACAGGGATCATAAGAAATTCATAGGACATTAGACAAAAACTCACGCACACCCACTTGTGGTGTAGGGACTCCACATGGCCACGACACGTCTAATTCCTTAACTCAAATTTAATCGCGCAATAGCTTAGTAATTTGTATCCAACAACCAACTCCAGGACCCAATTCTCAGAACATAAATCTGATTCTTCAATGTTGATATGTAAGGACCCGTCTTTTAAAAACCCCTTTTTCATAAATAAAAACATAGCGGAAATAAAATTTTTCTTTTTAAAACTAGAGCGTTCATTCATAAAACCAAATCAGAGTTCTTAAGCGGAATTAAGTAAATTAGTTGTACAATCCACAATAGCACAACTAAATCAAAACATTTGAACTCAAAAAGGACTTCATTGAAACAACCATTTTTACTTAGGAGGGCCACAACCACAAGTCTACATTGCCGGATAACTCGCCTCCTCCACGGGAAACTCCCCTTCGTCAACCTCTGGATAGGTTGACTCATAGTTACCTACACCACAAGTAGACACTGTAAGCCCAAAAACAGGCTTAGTAAGGAATGAAAACAAACAATACAATAACACATCAAATGCCTCTCACTCATATGCAATCGGAAGGGTTTCAACCAACCGTCTTTACTTATCGTCATCTTTTACTCGAAAAGGATCGAGTTGGGAGATTAGGGAACCCTAGCGGGCAATGGGGGTGAGTTTCGGAATTCAATACCCTAGAGTGGACCATCATTCATTTTGTTTTGTTTCGTTTTGTTTCGTTTCGTTTCGTTTCACATAAATCCCATGGGCGGGAACATCTTTCATTTTGTCCACCGATTAAATTCCGACCCATTAACCCAGTCTCTAACTCCCTCTTACATACTTTATTAATTCATTTTGCTCACATCATGAATACCTCCCAAGTGGTGGTATTTCCTAAAGTTGCTAAGACCATGAACTCCATCCTTAAACTCTAACAATTCACATTTATAGGGCAATTCAATGAAGACATAATTAATAGGCATTATGAAACAAGGCACTCAAACCTAGCATGAAATATATAAACGGAATTACTCGATTAAATCTAGCATACGTGCATCCTACATTTTCAATTAACCAAACTTAAACGCATGGAAAATCTTAGGCAATTTAGGTGCCTTCCTAATCCTAACCAGTCCCAAACTCCGAACGGAGTTGCATGCATAAAACGAGCACAATAGGATGCTAATCATTCCAAGATTTCATGCTATGCTAATTCCATAATCCAAAGACATGCATTTGACATTAACCTTAGCATTGACAAAGTGGAAACTAGCATCTATGCAACAAAATGAAGGAAACTTAAACAACCAACATATATTCCTACTTTTGGACCTAAACAAGAGATCATTACTTGTGGTGTAGGGCATTTGGAATGCCAAGACCTATTCCTTACCTTGGTTTTTCTTGTAGAAACTCGGAGGTGTAGAAGTCCCTTACAATTCTTGTGCAAAATCTTGACTCCAAGCTTTTTCCTCACACTTTCTCCTTCACCAAAGCACACTCCACCACCACACACTCTCCAGCAGGTTCTTTTATCCAAAATGAACTCCAATTTTCGTGGGAGGAGGGCTTTTATTGCAAGGTACCATTAATTGCATATTTTAACTCAAGTAAATGGGTGAAAGTCATCAACCCATCCCCTTCCCCATACCCTAACCCTCCCTAGGCTAATTAAAACCCTTAATTTATGTGCCTAAGGTCGAGTCTATCTTAGGGGGACGATTGAGGGTCAATACATAAGGGATGGCATGGAGATTGAGTGGTTGACCTACAAAATCCCGCGATTCTGCGTTCTGGCGGACGCCAATTGCCGTCCTCAACAAGCGTCCGCCGCGTCCGCATTAGGTAAAAACTGAGGACAGAGGCATATCGGACGCTAAACATGGCGTCCGCCTCGTCCGCTTAAACCGTCCGCAACAAAGCAGATAGTCCAGAGGCAAATCGGACGCTAAATATTGCGTCTGCCTCGTCCGCTTGAACCGTCCGCAACAAAGCAGACAGTCCAGAGGCAAAGCGGACGCTAAATATTGCGTCCGCCTCGTCCGCGGCGTCCGCAAACGAGGCCAGTGAGGACGCAGAACTGCGTCCTCTGCGTCCCCAACCCGAGAATTCACACTAATTTCCTAACAAACCACTTCCACACTTAATCTAATTCATAACTACTTATTCCAACACTTAAGTTAAACATAACCTACTCCAATAATGTCATTGATAACCAAAAATAGATCCAATTTACAATATCGAGGAACACGGGGGGGTATTACAGGGGTATTACATGATAATAGCATGACTATCTAGCAATACATGCATATTTCCAACCACAATAACTAACATTAGGTTATATACAAATATAGCCTATTGTATCAGATTTTACAGCCTTTCAAAGCCTTATGCATATTCAATAACTACTTTCGCATCCAATCATAATATCCAACTCATAATTTATTTTCACATTCAATGACAGTAGGCAGCCAATGCAACGATCCAACCATACAGAATATATGCTTTGAAATTCATCTAGACAATCACCAGCATATAATCACTTCCAACAGAATTATCCAACAAAAGCAATATCCTAAGGAAAATAGGGAGCTCAATGTCATGGTTAGGCCTTGGCCCTTGGTGGGTTGCAAGGGGACCTGCAATACCACATTGGAAATGGGAAGGATTTGGGACTAGTGTATAAGTGGGTACCCATCCTTGCCTATTGGACGCGTTTTGGCTTAGGGTTATGGGGCCCTGGGCTGAGAACAAACCCGTGCGGGTCGTATGGGAGGCCCAAAGCGGACAATATCCAGCGACGAGGTAGTGCCCACTTGTAACACTCAACCAACAGAGTGCATAACACAGCACAAAATTGTAAACATTAAACTAACCTAAATTTTACCAACAGAATATCCAAAGCTGTAGCTCACCCACGGTCTTCAGCCATCTCCATAGCAACCGAAAACGCCCAGTAGCAGAGCACCACTCCGTAGCAATGGCCAATTACAGAACCAAATTAGAACTCAGAATACGTTTCACAAAGCTAACAATATTTGGCAATGAAGGCCGAGAACCAAAGGCATGGAACCATACCTCGTGGAGAAGACCACAGCAGCACCAAACCAACTGTGCACTGCCAGCACTCCTGAGGACAGCAGCCAACCCGAGCCTTGCATCCCTTCCAATCCATCATCGTCAAGCATGACCTGAAATCGACAGATCGTCGACGGTTGACGCCAAATCTGGCGATCCGTCCTTCACGCCGAATAGATCTGCGACATCCGACGTTTCCCCCGATGACCCAAGCCCTAGCCGCGACGCCACCAACATCCTGTAACTCACCATACGCCGGACGACGCAACCGAGCCTGAGTCTTCGATCGCCCCGATCGCCCTTGCCGTCGTCAGTCCCCTTCTCTCTCTCGGCCTCCATCTCTCGTCTCTCTCATTTCTTCAGCACATCATAAATAACCTAAATTTTCCTTCCCCCTTTAATTTTTCTTTTGGGTAAATGACAAATCAACCATCGTGGTTTGTGATCAATAACAAGTCAACTATTATAATATTTTTTTTAACAAATAAACCACTAACGTATGAGAAAATAACAAAGCCAACATCGCGATTACGTTCGCCGTTAACAAGTTGACATGAGACACGCAGTGTCTCAAGACACCGTCTCAAGACACCGCGAGACACGCGGTGTCTTCACCGGTCTTTGATCAGAGATCGCGGTCTTTGATCATGGTCTCTGTCTGATCGTTGTCTCTGTGAGACCAGAGACCGCGATCTCTCCTGATCTCTACCCTGTTTCTTCTTTGCCTTCTTCTGGGGGTCGATAATTGCTTTTTCAATTTTTTTAGAATTTTTGAGTTTGTTTTCTGATTTGAAACTGCATGAACGTGGCTGAAAATTTAGTTTGGAACTATGGTTAGAGATTAGTAGATAAACAACTCCAAAAACATGATTTTCAAACCGTTTAACTTGAAAAAAGTGGAAGCTTTATCCTTGTAGTAGATCGAACTGTCTTTAAGATCTCAATGAGAGACGTTCATCCTTGTCAAAATGTAGTTTTTAAAGTATAAATTTCAGAAAAAATCAAAACTTGCTAATCCTTTTGTAAGATTTTTTAATGAATTGATCAGTTAAAATAAACAAAAAGCAGGCAAAGAAAATAAAAAAAAAATGGTAGAAGGTCACGTTGTTTTCTTACTAGCCTTTGTTTTTTGTCCCTCTCAGAGCAATCTCACACAGACAGCAGAGAGAGGTGGGAGAGGAGCGAGAGAGAACAGGGACAGAGAAGAAAACGAAGAAGAAACAGAGACCGCGATCTCGCGGTCTCTGGTCTCTAAGACTTCGATCTCACGGTCTCTGGTCTCAGAGACCGCGATGGTCTCATAGAGATCGTGATCACGCAGTCTCTGGTCTCTTATTGGTTGACAAAAATTGGACTGTGAAGGTAATTGTTCGAGTATGCTAAACCAACCTTTTTTGTTGTTTTTGATGTTTAACTAAATTCTTCATTTGTTGTTTGTGTTCAAGTATGCGATTTTGGTTTGTCCAAATTCGAAGTAAACACTTTATATCTTCAAAATCTGTAGCTGGAACAGTAAGTTTAACCTCTCAATGTTTTGGATATATTTGACCCCTTAACTTCAAGCATTTATTTTGTTTTAAACTGGTTCATCAATCACTGATCGTTAAAAACGTAAGCTTGCTAGTTCTCAAATTGAGACATTGATTGGATTTTATTAATGTTTGGATTTCCTTTGCCAGTGATCCGGTTCAACGCCCGTCTTTCAGAAGCATAGTGAACTCACTAAAGAAGCTACTCAAGTCCCCACCGCAATTGATAGAGGTGGGAGGAGCGTAGCGAAAGCCACTTAGACCCTGAGTGCTTTCATAATACCTTCAAAGCCACTTTCTTGCAACTGACTTCCCACTGATAGCCGATTCAATGCAAACAGCCAAAGCTTTATGTTATTTGTAACAACAGATACTGGGATAACCTCTTATGTGTTCATTTTGTTTCTGCAAAATGTTAATGTTGTAAGACGCAGCCATGTCAGCATCGTCTTCTTAAGCATGTTTATTTTCCTTGTTCATAATTATTGTCCAAACTTTTACAATTAAATTACACAGATAATTAAATTACTAACCTTAAAGAAAGATCACTTCAAACAATGCACCATTTCTGCTCGAGCTCATTTCTCAGAAGAACAAAATTGCTCAATGTAGAGTGTTGAAAAATTATTGATGTCTTTTGAAAAATCAAACAGAAGATCATAATAAATTGGGAAATTTATGCCATTAGAGAGAGAGAGAGACAGAGTGCGCCACAACTTACCGCAATCAAATAGAGACCGTGAGATCGCGGTCTCATAGACCAAACTCAGAAATTCTAAAAAAATTGAAAAAGCAATTATCGACGTCTAGAAGAAGACGAAGAAGAAACAGGGTAGAGATCGCGATCAGACAGAGACCGCGATCAAAGACCATGATCTCTGATCAAAGACTGCGATCTCTGATCAAAGACCACGAGCTACGCGGTGTCTTCACAAGACACCGCAAGCTTGTCTCTCAAGACACCGCGTGTCTAGCGGTGTCTTGAGACACCGCGTGTCTCATGTCAACTTGTTAACGGCAAACGTCAACGCGATGTTGGCTTTGTCATTTTTCCATACGTTAGTGGTTTATTTGTTAAAAAAAATACCATAGTGGTTGACTTGTCATTGACCACAAACCACGATGGTTGATTTTTTTTAATTTAAATCCCCACTATTTTATTCTAAATTCTTCTTTTATTTATCTCACCATTTATATATACATACATACATACATACATACATATATATATATATATATATATATATATATATATATATATATATGAATTAAATATACGTATCGTAATTTAATTGACTCAATTTCTCGACTTATCCTAATTATCGTTAAAAGATTATTAGAGGTCCAATTTAAATTTCTATATTATATTTTCTAAATTGATTTCTATCAATCAAACTGTTAATGAATTCTCTTAAATTAGAACCTAACGGTTGCGTTCTTTGTAATACCCCGATAATTATCCAATTTCAAAAAAGTCGGGGTGTTACAGTCATTGTGTCATATCGACTGGTGAGTCTTTCTGGTTGTCTGTTGAGGTGTTGGGTAGATCGTTGTTATGTTTTAGTCGATAACACTATTTGTTTCTTGGAGTTGGGTTTAACAAACTTCGTTCAACTTCACCAAGCATACCTATTTTCGGTCTGGTTTCGTGTTTCGTTCTAGGGCTCTCGATGTAACAACCCGATTTTTTTTTCTTTTCCCTTTAAAAATTTGGGAAATTTCAAAATATTTATTAAAACCTTTCTAAGGCAACATCAAAGTGCAAAACCAGACCGTTAGACCATTTTTCGTTAAAACGTAGCGGAAGCAGTTGTAAAATCTTTTATGAAAACGTAACGAGTTTATTAAAACATAGCGACAACATAAATGATTTATTTAAAACATAGCAGAAGCAAAAACAATCTATTTAAAACATACTAAGTAAATCATTACGTTTTAATTGTTACAAAACTCTTTTATCTTTTTTAGCCTGACCAGCCACAAGTTTTGCTCATGTAAATCCATCATCAGCTGCTTTATGTTTTGTTCATTATTTTTCTCGTGCATACACATGTACCTACATCACAAGTAAACTGTAAGCCCAAAGGCTTAGTAAGAAATGAGAATATGCAATATAATCATGTCTCTCTTTAGTTCACTCGGAATGGGTCCTTCCCAAACCAATATTTTCATTACGTTTGTTCGTTCATAACTTGTACATCGAGCTGGATGTTGGAGGAATCCATGTGTGATGGTATAGTTTGATCTGCTTCTAGCCTCCTATGTGCAAACTAGTCCCTTTCTCGACAAGGTGGGAGTGTAACCTAGCTGCCAAACTAGATCCGAACTACCCATCCGCCCCCCAACTTCCCATCATTCATCATCGTTCATTTCGTTCATTCATTATCCTCACACCATGCATGTGAGTACCACACCGAAGTGGCACTCCCTACTTGTTTCAATTATCATGATGCATGTTGACACAATATAAAAAGAATGATAATTTAAACAACGAATATCAAGAATAACATTAATTGAAAGCAAGTATATGAACGAATTGAAAACAGCGTATAACATGCTTGAATCTACAGAACATAACAATAAAGAAATGACAAAGTGAACATGCTATTAATTGCTAGTTATTTGAATGAATTAAACATGCTTAATAGTAATACAATGACATAGACATTGAATTAATAATTAAACGGAAGCATACTTAGCTATTAACTAATGGAAATATGCTTAATGAACAACCCATGGAAACGTGCTTAATAAATAACTCATGGAAACATGCTTGATTTATAATTACAAAATAATAAACTATGCTAACTACGCATGCTCATCGAAACAAGACAATAAACTAAATTAATTATGCATGCTCATCTAAACAAGACAATAAACTAAACTAATTATGCATGCTCATCTAAACAAGAACAAAATCATAATCATGAAAACATACGTAATAAATAATCTACTGGAAATGTGCATGATACAAGATAATAAAGAAACACACAGACACTACTTGTGGGTAGGGCTTTCACTGGCCAAAACATTACCCAATTCCTTACCTCAATTCTTTATCGTGTTTAGCACCTAATCGTTATCTTTCTTCGTCTTTTCGATACCTTCACAATTAAAACATTATAACTTATCAATGAATTGTATTCTAATTTGTACAAATTCTAAGTACTTCTCCGACGCCTAAATGGAATATTACATAGCCCAATAAATTAATCCCAATAACAATATCTAAATCGAGTCACAAAACTACATTTATCTACCAAGCGAACGTTAGATGACCTAATTCCAAATATCCAAAATATATCAATCTAACTGACGTATCAGAAATGAGTATGATATTAAATCTCTTATCAATGTCGTGCGAAAATGCTATAATCCAATTAGCTTGAATAACAATTCCCTACATATCTCCACAAGCCACCAATATCATTTTATTAACCAACAGATTATTGCTTCCCAATAAATCATCCCACAGATAACAAAACAACACTAATTAAGACATCATTCATAACTTCACCATTCCAAATCCATTCAAAGCATACAATCTCAACAAATTATTCCATCAAATACCTCATTCAGAATCCTTAACTAAATAACTCAACTAACTAAGGTAATCCAACACCAACAGGGCATAAATCACACATTCAACCTCCAAAAATCCATCCATACTAGTCAAACCATCCCAGCAACAAGGCATAATGTCTCAACATTCCATATTAAGCTACCATCACCAAACAACCACGAATCAAAACATCAACAAACATCATAGAGGGAAATCCTTACCCCAAAGAACATTTGAGACCGCAGCTGCAACAACCATCTGTCCATCACCAGTAGCTCCCATCCAAACCGTGCACTGCCACCACTCCTTCCAGCTCACCCACACATAACACAAACAACTCATTACTGTCAAAGGAAAACCACAACCAATCCAGAACACCAATCCATCCCGTTCGTAGACCAACACACGCAGAGAAATATTATGTTACCTAAGGAACCTGAGGACAGCAGCCAACCCGAGCTGTTCAGTACCAAAATGCCTAAACTGCCCATCACCAAAACACACCCGAGAGGATTCCATTATTTTTCTCTCGGCCATCCACTTTTGCCCAGCAATACACCCCTCTCTCCCAGCTTCACAACACATCACAAGGGAACACTCTCTGCCTCAAACTGATGGCAGAGAGTATAAGCTCTCCCCCACTCCTGAATGCCCATGCCTCCAGTCTGCCTATCACCAATAATACATCCCACGTTTTTCGGCTTTACAAGGGCTGCCCAACACGTAGAGTGCGATTCCAGCTTTGAAGGAATGTGTGCATACAACCATTTAATCCGAACTGGCCAGACTGGGTTCGGACGCAGCCGGGTTGCGGGTCACTATTCGCAACCGTCCGAACTCGCTGTCCATCGCGAGTTCGCTCGATTCTGCCCCTACAACATCCTCCAGCCAACACGTGGTCAACAGAATGCAAGGAGAAGGAAGAATCAATTGAACCTACCTCGATTTAGCGTCAGGATCGTCACAGCAAAAGCTTTGATTCGTTCCGAACTCGAATCAATCGGCGAAGCTGCACCGCCCGAGCTTGCAGTCGCTCACCATTCGCCGGACAGCACCGGCACCGCAAACCCTTATGATGAGCTCCCTCCCCCGAGCTCTCGGCCTCCTTCTTCGCGATCATCTCTCTCTCTGGCGCTCCCCCTCTCTCATTTCGTGAAGTGGCCGAAGGCCAGACGAAAACTCCTCCTCCCTCTTAATTTCTTGAACCACTATTAATGGTGTGACCGATTCTGTTGGACCCGTTCATGCCATCCGTATCTCCCTTTAATTTCTTTAACCCAATTAATTAAATTTATTTAAACCCCTTATTTTTCCTTTTAAATTCCTAATTTCATTTATTCATTTTAATTTCTTTAATAAATCTATAAGTATCAAATATACGTATCGTATATTAATCAACCCAATTTTCAATTCCCGACTTATTCCAAATATCGATTAACGATTATTACGGGTCAATTTCCTTATTCCATTTTCTAAATTAATTTCCCATTAAATAAATCCTTGATTATTATCCAAATATTCCCCATAAATTATAATCTATGAATACGTCCTTGGTAATACCTGATAATTATCTAGTTATCCATATTAAATTCTGATATAAAAAGTCGGGGTATTACACTTAATGTATTCCTAGATTTGATTTTCTGTTTGGAACTAGTGGTTCTACCTAGAGTCTATCTTGGATTCCTAGTCTTGATTTGAGATTTACCTATTATCCCTAGTGCGATTATTAGGATTTTGACATCGACCTTATTATAGATTTTGGAGATGTCACTGGTTTCGACCCTCACTTTTAATATTGCGTGGAGTTGACTAGTCGGTAAGATTGTAGTTGTCGTCATCGAGGTATGAATTTTTATACTTTATGTACTGCATTACATCATGATTTTCAAGTGGATATTTAGTGGAATACTACATATGAAAACCTGACGGGAACTGTTTGACAGCACGTCCGTTTTTATGTATACGTATGTTTTCACATGTGTACTTTATCGTACATGGTATTCTGTTAGATATTCTGTGCATATATTATTGGAAGGATGAATCCTCTTGATACTTTAGGCAGTCTTGGCAATAAAGCATCACGAGGATATCCCGTGCAATCTTCTATTGCGAGAAGATTGATTGTTTGTGCATGCAAAAGGGTGATAGGGCATTAGTAAAATACCTTCTGGTTTCGAGCCATGGAAGTCGAACGAGTGATAGGGTGATGATGACATGCTCCTTGGGTTTTGAGCCCTAGAACTTGGCTAGTATTTTTAGTCACACGAATCAGAAGGTTGTTAGTCTCTACATTTTACTCGCCTAGTACCTTTCCATATGATGAGGTGGCGTGACAACTTGTAGCTCCGCTCGTAGTCAACCCTCGACAATTTGGATCATGTAGGTAGCTAGCTAAGGAGCAATAATTTGTTGACAACCTTATCTATTACCACGATTATACGGGTTGTGTCAATGCTAAGCATGACTTGTCGGCAACTCAAGTGACGTGCTGGATATTCGGATCGCCGTCAATTATTTTTTTCTGTCTCATGAGGTGTTGCTATCTATGGATGGTCGCCTTTTCTATGATGTGTATCAGATGGGTTCTTGTGTGACCATTCATTTGCACTTCTGATGTTTTTACACGAAAAATGATGTTTGCATATTTTGTGATATAATTGTCTATGTATACAACGAGTTTTGATGAAACCACATCGATGACCATGAGTCTGTTTAATAGAATGGTAAAGAGTTTTATGATTTAAAATTCATGTACGATAAATGAGAAGCATGACATTGGTTTTCTAAAGGATGAGAAAAATTGTTTCTACATGCATTGTATTTAGTATAGATTCCTCTACTAGGTTTGTCACTCACTCCTTAGACTATATTTTTGTTCCCAGGTTTGATGTATAGGTTCGGTACGGGATTGTTGTGGGGCATTGTTGGTATTCTCTCTAGTGGGTGCTTCAATTTCCCCTTGGATGAGTGGAGGTCCTCAATCCAAATTCTTTCGTCTCTGGTACGTTTGAGATTTTTTTATTCGGTGTTGTTTGGTTTGATTCCTGCACAGTATATTCTTTCTTTATTTTTATACCATATTGACTCTTTTTTATCACTATGTGGATATCAGCCCAAGTGATTTGGGTTTTAAACTTAATTTTATGTTAAGACTTCCACGTCATCCTAGCCTTAGGCTGGGCGATTGATTTCTCTCCAAGAATCGGGTTGCCTGACCCGATGATTCTGTTAGGCCCGCTTCCGAGTTGTAAAAGTTATAATTCTATTGAACGTTGGTCATGCCCTTCGTAAAGGGCTTAACATGGCTTTGCTAACTCACTTCTTAAGTTACACCTCAATTACCTTTTGATTTTCTTATTAATTTCTCCTTAAAATCCCAAAGCCAATCTCTAGTATTCTTGTCCTTACGAACACTAGATGAGTTGACAATAGTTCAAACAATTATTTCATTCCAACCAAGACAAAGAATAACTAGAATAAATTGCAATTTTGACTGCTTGGGATCATTTATATATTAGATAATAAATTTTTTTTTTAGATAAATTATACCTTCACCTTTTAATTATCATTAATTTGGATAGTACTATCAATTTATTATTTAAATCTAGCACGTGTATAACATGTATTCTATTTGATTAGATATTTTAATTTGATTTCTAACTCTTCCGATGATTTTATCCTCCATCGATCTCCTATTCAATGATTTTGAATTCTGTCGATTGTGCGATAAAGTTCAAAATTGGGTTACAAATCATAGAAGAAGTTAAAAATAAGATCAAAACACCTTATTAAATGGAGAACATTATATACACATGCTGGATTTAACAGATAAATTAACGCAATGTCCATGTAAAATTTGTTAGTTTTGGATTTTCTAGTTTTTGCTTAAATTTTTTTTACATTAATCAAAATCAATTTGTTTTATGTTGATCAGGTTTTTGTCATGTATCATGGGTCTTCAACCATGTGTGAAAATTTGGTCAATTGGTCAAATTGGTGAAAAATTCATATTTTCGTGCAGTCAAAGTTTGAGAATTTAAGTTTGGTAAGACTAAACTTTTCTTCATTTTTATTTTGGTAAATGTTTGAATATCTGACTAATTAAGATTTTAAGATTTTGTTTGTTATATATAATATAATTTATGATATTATATATATCAAATAAAATCCAATACTATATGAGCCTTGAACATTCCATTACAGCAAGTTCAACTAGCATTAAATCCTATAGTCCTCTCTATTTTATTTAGGTGCGGTGAAAAATCAATTCTCACAGCTAATTACCTCATCAAACACTAGAAGAACCCCAGAGCCATTACAAGCACTGCGCAAGAATTGTAGAAATTCTTTCGTTGCACTATATATGCCTCCTTCGCCTTGAATGGGTTCCACAAAAATTGCAGCTATTTTCCTACTTTCGATCAGTTCTTTTGTTGCTTGTATGTTTCCATACTCTACAAATGTTACTCCGGGCATAACGGGCACAAAGAGCATTTTGTAATGCTCTTTACTTGTCAAAGCAAGAGCCCCCATGGTCCTTCCATGAAAGCTATTTCTTAAAGATATGAACTCCATTGGTGGCTCTTTTAAACCAGGGTGTGAATGTCTTTAATACTTCCTCGCAAATTTTACGGCAGCCTCATACGCTTCAGTCCCGAATTTGAGAAGAAAACCCGATTAGCAAATGAACAATCTGCGAGTTTCTTTGCAAGCTCCACCTGAAATACGATAGCCAACATGATGATGTTGTATTGCAACAAGAGGGTTAGGAAACCATTTAAAGAAACATATGTAGTTGAAGTTTTGGCGATCCTTTTCCCTCCCACATTTGGCAATCAAGAATTGCAGACAAAAAAAGGCCATTGAAAATGTAGATAAGAAAGTTATGCTCCGACCTGTGGGATAGAGTAGTATATTAGTATATTTTATACTTACAATCCTTACATCTCATATTTAACATTGTTGATTCAACCATTTAATTCTCTTTAATCGTGGATAAAGAAATTTCTTTTACCAACTTTGGTCCATGATAAAAGCTTTTGATGTTGATATTGATATCGATATCGATCGTTTTGTCATTTAATCCTTTTATTTTAATTATCTATTTGATGATCAAGAAAATCATAGTGTAGTTGCAATAATTTCAAAGATAGATTGAGTGTCATAGATAAAGTGTGATGTAGTTTTCTCTTGAGAATGAAGAAGACATCCCTACAAAGGTATCCTTCCATATATACCCTTTCAATCGTGTTTTTTCATTCACACTTCTCCAACTATACTTTATACATTTTAATAAGAAATGAGAGGGAATTAAAACCCAATTAACTTAATGTAATATCTCGATTTTCCTTAATATAACTTAATTGGAAAATAATTGTGAATATTTGGATATTAATCGTGATATTACCAAACACGTAACCGGTATATTATTATTTAAGAAATTTAATTGGCTTAATTGGAATATTATTTTTAACAAATATTTATATAATTATTTTGGGGAGAATAATATTAGAATTAATTATGTAGAATAAATTGATTTAAGTAATTAAATTAATTATATATATATATATATATATATATATATATATATATATATATAAACATAAAATTAAAATAAAATAAAACTAATAAAATAAAAGTTTAAAATGGAGAATGGCAAAAAGAAAAAAAAAAGCCATTCTCCTGTGCGGGCCGACGCGGGCAGAGAGCGAGCACCCGATAGAAAGGGAGAAGGAGCCGAGGGAGGGAGATCGCGCGACGAGCGGGAGTCGGACGGCGACGGCGAGAGCTTCTCCTCTAGTTTTGTTGAAGGTTGGCTGTGTCGGAGCTGTCCTTGCCCGTGCTGGAGGAGCTGAACCGTGAGCTGCCATCCGTGAAGCTGCTGGAGAGCTATCTCTGGTTGCATGTCTTCGACAGCGGTAAGGAATTGTATGTCTTGGCATTCAAAAGCCCTACCCACAAGTATTAGTTTTATTTATTCTCGTTGATTTCTATGATTGACTTCCTTGATTGAATGTGGATGTACCTTTAGATATAATTTTGTTGAATTCTTTTATAGTAGTTCTATTGATTGTTTTATTGCTTGTAACTCCATATGGAGTTTGGGATTCTGGTTAGGATAGTTATTATATTGTTGTTCATCTCTCAATTTGCTATACCCATAATAACTATGTTATGTTTCCTTATTAAGTAGTTATATTCATTGTCAATTTAAGGAGCATGTCATAGTTCTTCTATTGTAGTTTTTATCTCGAAATCACTCTTATTACTCCAATTATTGCATGACATTGTTATGATTTATTAGCCATGATATAGTCTTTGACGCATGAAACTATTGATTATGATCATAGTCTATAAGTTGTTGTGCTATAATTGTCATAAGCGTATTCTACATGCAGCAAAGTTCAATTAAACTTAGTTAAAATGTTGTATGAGACCATTGCTAGTTTTCTACTCAATTGTAGGCATGTTAATATCCTTCTAGTTATTGATATTTATTCTGATTTTAGAATGTAATATCTCGCACGTTGTTCGTTCACTCTTTATAGTCTTTTTGTTTTCATTTCTGTCAAGAATCGAACATATTGCACGTTTTAATTTGTTGTTAGATTTCTTTATTCTATTGTCGATCCGTAAAGTAATTATGCACGTTTTTATTCACTAATACCGCTTAGATTTTTCAGCTTTAAATCGAGCATGATAAACTGTTTTAATTGCTTAAATTCGATGTGGTTTTGCTGCTGTCTCGTCGCCATTTTCTGTCAATTTCAAAGTACACTTAGCATGTTTTAAATACTTAAATGTGTTGTTAAACTGTTGCTGTTTCATAGTTCATTTCCATCAATTCCGAAGCATGTTTATTATGTTTTAAATTGTTGAAATTGTTGTTGCATTTGCTGCTGTTCCGCAGTTTGTTTCCGATAATTCCAAATCATATTCAGCACGTTTTAATTGCTTAATTTCACTGTTGTTCGCTGCTGTTATGTAGCTATTTTCGTAAATTTCGAAGCATGTTTAGCGTGTTTTAATTGCTTGATATTCACTGTAGACTTGCTGTTGTTCTGGTTTTAATCTTCCATCAATTCAGAGTTATAATTGTACGTTTAGCTCGTTCGAAACTCATTGTCAAGTTGCTGCCTATATGCTGTGTTTTCTGTTAGGATTTGTAACACATCGCACATTTTATTTTATTGTATTATCTCATATTAGTTGTCAAATGATAAGCATGTATGTACGTTGTTAATTCGTTGTTATATTTATATTCATTGTCAAATTATAAATGCACGTGTGTAGTTTTAATTTCTATATAGACTTTGTATCTCATTGTTGGTTTCAAAGTATGTAAATAAGCCTTATTCATTGTATTTATTAGTATCTTTAGTTCCCTTCAAAGCATGATAATTGAGCTAAGGCATTATTAGTTTCTTGTTGTAGATGAGACTTCTATTGACGTGTGAAGTGTTTTAATGTTTCGGATGTGCTAGTAGAATTGTTATTCTTCTATTAGTAGTTACAATAGGTTCCGATGTTCATTGTCGGGGTTGTTGAATGTTTTAAATGAAATGATTGTTGTCATAGCTCATTCCTTGATAAATTGGATTGTAATTCAAATCTTAGTGATTGTTTGTAGAGATTATCTCCATGCTTGTTTGTATAGGATAATCCTTTGAATTATCGAATGTTTGTTGTGTTGCTATGATTAGAGTCGCTAAATTAAGGGTTCATGGTGTTAGAAACCCTTAGGAAATACCACGTCCAAGTTGGTATTCATGATGTGAACTAAAATGATTAATAATGTATGTAAGGGAATTAGTGGCTGGGTTAATGGTATGGATCTAATCGGTAGACTCGGTAAACCAAATTTAAGATCTTCCCCGTCCATGGGATAGATAAGCTTGTCTACTATAGGGTATTAGATGTCGAGTTTCCCCCCATTACCTATAGGGTGTCCTAATCTCCCAACTCGATAGTGGCCGGGTTAATGGTTCGGATCTAACCGATAGACTCAGTAAACCAAATTTAAGATCTTCCCGTCCATGGGATAGATAAGCTTGTCTACTATAGGGTGTTAGATGCCGAGTTTCCTCCCATTGCCTATAGGGTACCCTAGTCTCCTATCTCGAAACTCGAGTATGATATATGTAACAGTGAGTAAAGAACGGCTTTGGCAAATCTCATTCCGACATAATCAGTTAGAGGCATTCTTGTTGTGTTTTCAATTCCTTACTAAGCCTTTTTGGGCTTACAGTTTACTTGTGGTGTAGGTGTTCGTGATGATATGATTTATTTAAAGAGGACCGGTTGATAAGGGATTTGCACGACGAGCATTGTGGTTGGCAAAGTTCAAGGCTAAAGGTTAAAGATTTAATGGTAAAGATTAAAAGGTTAAAGAGCAATTAATTTTGTACATATAAATGTAATTAGTTATTTTTATTCCGTAAATAGTTATTTAAGCTTCCGCTACATTTTTAACAAAAGGTACTTATACTCACATGTCCATGGTTTAAATAACGAGTATAAGAGAAAGAATTTAACGCTTCGATTTTTAGAATAAGAAGACTCTGATTTCAATTAATGACGTTTTAAGTTGTTGTTTTTAAAAGTTTTAAATTTATCGTATTTTTAAAGGAAAAGAAAAATCGGGTTGTTACACTTAATGTCCTTGATGCTTAACAATCATCACATTAAGCACATTAATATTAAGTCAATGTCACTTAATTAACATAGACCACATTAATAGATTATTAGAATAATCTAACAATTTCTCACTTGGGTCATGTTATTAACTTTATTACAAAATCGATTTCCAGCTATCATAACTTGAATTCACAACAAATACTATAGCGCACCATAATGTGAATTTATCAAGTTCTCTTTTCATAATAAATTGTATAATCGGATCATGACAAACACAAGACTATAATGACGACATGATTCTTTCCATGTATCACAGATTAGTACAATTCATCAATTCTTTAATTAAGGAACACTATATACCTTTAAACTTTAATTTTCTTAAAGTTTCACATATTATTCATAAACAACAATAATTCTATACACTATTATATGAATAATAAGCAAACATACAAAACAATGAATTCATAGGTGTCATAAGATATAAGTTATACAATTACAATCACATGAATAAAGACTTGTCACCTAAACCCATCATTTCAACATGTTTTTTAAAAGCTGCTGGTGGCAATCCTTTGGTTAATGAATATGCTATTATTAAACTTGTACTTATATGCTCAATGCACACCTTTTGTTTATGTATGTTTTTCTTTAACTGACAAATACTTTAAATCCATATATTTAACACCTTTCGAGTACTTGTCATTTTTTTTAGAAGAATACAACTACAGAATTATCAGAATAAAGTTTTATCAGTCTATCTATACTGTCGACCATACCTAGACCCCAAACTAAGTTCCGCAACCACAATTCTTGAATCGTGGCCTCAAAACATGCCACAAATTTTGCCTCTATAGGGAAAGTAGCAATGTGTAGCGACCCGAATTTTCCGTAAATCCTTTAAAATGCGTAAAATTCAAAAATTTTCTTTTAAGGAAAAACTTATCAGAGTGCGTCTAACCGAATCGCTACTGACTCTTTCTTTAAACTCGTTTGGGAAAAACTAATTACAAGTTGCAGAAGCGTAAAATAAAATCATTTGTTTAAAACCTTGCAGAAGCGTAAAGAAATAAACCCTTGTAAATCATAGCGGAAGCGTAAATAATGCATTGAGAATGAAAACTAAATTATTGAGTAAAACCGAAGTGCTAAGCAATTAATTACAATTTAAAATACTTAATTTAATTACATCTGTTTCTCCTTTTACCCTTAGCCTAGCCAGCTCAAGTCACGCGCATGCGAAATCTTCCATCCCTGCTTCATTATGTGTTTATCGTCTGCTTATTATCTATCCGTCGTTTGTACCTACATCACAAGTAATACATAAGCTTAATGGCTCAATAAGGAAAAAAGTTCTATGCTACATAAATGTCACTCTTTAGTCCTTGTTGGGATGGGGGCCACCCAAACCAATCCTTTCATTAAGCCATTTACCATTTTATTACTTTACTTTCATTCATTCGTTCGTTACTCGTATTTCGAGCTGGAGATTGAAGGATTTCCTTTGTAATGGAATAGTGGATCGGTCCTAACCTTTTACTTGCAATCTAGAACTCCCGTTCCCGATAAGGGAGGGGCTTCGGCTAGATTGCAGATTAGCACCGCTACCCATCCGCCCCCCAACTCCCTTTTTACTTTTCTTTGTGCCTGTGCCGGGCTAAGCTATCGGACCATAGAGGCCTTTATTATCTTACAGTTTTACTCATTTTCGTCATTTATTCTCACTCATGCATGTGTGCGTACCACCCCGTGGCACCCCCTATTAGTTTCTATTAACATGATACATGACCATACATTCTCGACCTATCGTGATGCATGATGCTCAATAACATAACTCTAACAGAAATTGAAATGCACATTTAAAGTAATTGAAGGCACATATAAGGAAAACAAAGCATAATATAGAAGGAAAATAACTACACATCATAGAGAACAAGTAATAACAATGGAATACCCAATAAACTACAGCATGTGAAGGAAGCAATTATAGAACTAATTGAACAACGGGGAACGTACTTGGATAAATGAATCACAATAATAAAAGAAATATAACGAATCACAAGTGACATGCATATGGAAGTAAAGCATAATTAAGTTAACATGCTCAATTCTAGTTACTTACTTTAGTTAGTTACCCTAACATGCTGCTAGATGATTTACACATGTTATGCTAATTAGATGATTTAAACATGCTAGTTAATCATTCTAAACATGCTAGTTATATAATTACACATGCTGGTATTAATATGGTTGGTGACCCTAGTTCGTTACATGCTAAAGAGAGGAGATCCAGTGGTTACTCTAGTTAATTACTCTAATTGATTACATGCTCAAGAAGGAAGTTAACAACCATAAATTAACCGCTATTAAACATGCTCAAATAATTATCAATCGAACAACTAGCAAATTAATTAATTAATGAAACATATTCAAATCTAGTCGATTACCCTAGATGGATTAATTGACATGTTAAACATGCTCAAGGCTAATTAGTTATTACTTAACATACTTAACTAACAAATTGATTAACATGCTTAAGGGTTAGTTGTTAATTAACGATCAGTTAGGCAAATTAACAAGTTTGAATAATAGTAGACATGCTCACGTAAATTAACATACTTAAGTCTAACTACGTTATTTTCATGCTTGGATTATCTCTATTTGTTAACATGCTGGTTAATTTAACATGGGTATCAAACGAGAAAATAACGGAACGTTACATATATTGAATAAAAGGAATGACATTTGCAGTATCACAGAGAATGTAAACTAGAAGGCAAATAGATAATAATTAACAGAGCATTCAAAGGAACTCTCAATTCATTCATGCTACTCATCTTTCATGCATTCATTATTCTCTTTTCTATTCTCGTCACATTTAGACATTTGTCAATCATCACAAAACTAACAAGTGCAATAAGGAAAACAACTATCAATACAGGAAGTCTACACTATCGACAAGAGAAATTAATGCAAGTAAAAGGGAACACTTAACAGCAACAGGGATCTATACTTCTACTAAAGAAAATAACACAGCCGAGGGATCAATCAAGGAATTAACGATAGTGATATCAACTAAATCTATCTACTAACACAAGCATTTCCATTATCAATTTACCTAACTATCAATTGCAGTATAGCATAAGGAAATTCACAGTGAACTAAAAGTAAAACTCACTCACTCTACTTGCGGTGTAGGGCCTCCACATGGCCGAGACTACCCCATTTTCCTTACCTCGAATCTTTAATGCGCAATAGCATTTACTTATCATTCTTCTCTTCTTCTTTGTACCTAATACCATCCACACAATAAGTATCCGAACAAGCCGACGACCGATAATAATATCCAAGAAGGGTATGAAATCAACGACATCAACCATCAATCAACGTACGACTTAAGTTCTGATATTCAGAATACATTAATCTAACCCAACAATGACATATTGTCAAATGGAGAATATTGTCCATAACCCAAATCGAGACAACCGTAAACAGCCAACAACAACAACCAACGCATTTCATTATCTTTTATCTTAACAAAACAACAGTTAAATCGTCCAAATGTTTAAAGCATTTATCAACATGCATAACACTCACTTACATCTCACGGCATTCCCACAATACATTGTACTTAATACTAACCAACATAAGCATTAGACCAATAGATCATCCAATGTAGACGATTAACTAACCAATTCCAACATATCAACGTTCCATTGTAACATTACAACGAATATTAAGCTATAACTAAATTGCAATATATAATTCACGAATAAAATTCACATAGCACATTATTTATATCTCAATATGGCCATTCATATAGCGAGTCCAAATTCAATAACAACTTAAAAGTCTCAACTCATTATCAGTTTGTAACAATCACAACACATGACTAACACTACATAACTATAATTAACCGATCATATTTTCATCTCAACAACTTATTCTAATTGATAGAAACAACATCTAATATGAAAATAACCAACAATCAATGCTTCCACTAAAATCAACAAGGCAGTAGCATCCAATCCAAATAAAATATTCTAACATAACAGGATTCTTCCATTCAACACTATCTAAAAGGTAGGACATTTACCCAACAGAGAACAAAACCACGTCCAAGAAATATCTAGCCAATAACAATCAAACGCATAACACGATTTCTCGACAAAACATTAAGACATAACCAATTTCCAAAATAGCATATCAAACCTATATTTCTATCATTCTCTAAAACCCATTATCACAGGAACATAACATAATCCAACCCGACAATCAACACATTTCATTATCAACGTGCATAACACTATCCAGACACAGAATTTCCATATATTTTAATATTCAGAGTTCCTATCTAACATATTTAAAATCCAATAATAAATTAAACGTAATACTCACAACAACACACGGAGTATAAAACCCAACAACACACAATTATCCCTTTTCAATTTTCCAACCAATAAAGTGCATGATCAACATCACAACTTGGAAAACTCATACTAACAGATTACTAAGCACACACTCAACATATTGTTAACCAACCAACATTTCCAACAGATTATTAACCAACCATCACTTCCAACACCAACCAACAGAGAATCACATGCTTGAAATCAGAATAACCAACCAACATATTACTAACCAACCAACCTTTCCAACACTAATCATGCAGAAGCCATCAACAAAGAGTGTTCAAACTCACACTAACCATGCAGAAGAAATCAACAGAGGGTATTCATGCTATACAGAGGAATTCTCAACTCATTCATCCAATATTTCCACAACAGTTACCATCAAACCAAGGAAAGGAAACACTCCAGAGACTAACCAATACCACAAACAGAATTCAAGGATAGAGAAATTGGAGAAGAACTCACCGGCAGCCAAGATGAAGCTCTCGGCCAACCACAACTCTAGAGAATCCCCTCCTCCTTCTCCATTCTTGGTTCCAGCTTCTGCCTCCATTTCCTTCCTTCTGCTCACGATCCAGCTCTCCAAAGAGCAATTTCCTTCCTGCCACTCCCTCCCCTGCACTCGGCTTCACCAACAAAGAAAAGACACCTCTAGGGAGCAAATCCTCCCAGCTTTATCTCTCTGCACGCCCTGCCTCCCCCCAGAGTAGAGGCACTCAACACTCTACTCTCTGCCATCCACAGTTACGAGGTACGATTTGTCTCCTTGTCAGCTTGGAGAGAACATGCATTGGAAGAAACCGAGGAACTCGATCCTCCCTAAACCAGCAACTGGACCATGGCCTTTGGCTGGTCCAGTTCCAACACTGACCCGAGGCGTCGCCGGCCATTGCCCAGCACCGAGCTGCCGTCACCATCCGTCTCACCATCATCATCTCGTTGCCATCCTGTCGCCGACCAGCCCTGGAATCGTGCCCTAACTCGACATCCCGCGAGCTACAATCGCAACCCGGGACGCTCGCCGTGAAGGAACTGCTCCCGAGCTCGCCTGACCGTCGTCGTCGCCTTGCCATTCCCGGCGTTCGTCACTCCCCATCCCACTTCGTCTCCTTCATTTCCCCGGTCTCTCCATTCTCTCCCTCTCTTTCGAGTCTCCTCTACAGTGGCCATTCACTTAAATCGCCCAGGCCGATTCATAGAGAATGAACCGGTTCACCACCTCTTCAATTCCTCTTTTAAATTATTCAAACCCAACACTTAAATCCCCAATTAATTAATTTATAAAATCCCCTCAATTCCATTAGTTTAGCCCCTTTATATTTTAAACCCCAATTTTATATATTTTAATTCATTAAATTAATATTTATTTTATTTTAATTACGTTAATTTCTTGTTAATTTCCTTAATATATTATCTAACGAGTACGTTCTTGATAATACCCCGATAGTCAACCCACTTAAAAAGTCGGAGTGTTACACAATCGAATATTGTTTTCCTCCGACTAATAGGAATACATAACAGAATGTAGATTTCCTCAAGTCTACACATTCGGCATAATCTGAATATGTATATCCAATCACCTCAAGATGACTTGATTTTCTGTACGTGAGCATGTAGTCCTTTTTTTCTTTGTAAGTACCTTAGAACTTTTTTTGCAACTTTCCAGTAATCCATTCCTGGGTTACTTTGATATCGGCCCAACATCCCTACTGCAAAACTTATGTTTGGCCTAGTACATGTCTAAGCATGCATTAAGCTTCCTACAGCTAATGCATATGGAACAGATTCCATTGCCTTATGTTCCAAATCATTTTTCGGACATTGCATTTCATTAAATTTGTCCTCTTTCTGAATTGGAGCTACACCAGCGGAACACTTATCCATTCTAATTCTCTCTAGAACTTTATTAATATACCATTTCTGAGACAATCCCAGTAACCTTTATTGTCTATCACGGAATATTTCTATTCCAATCATATAGGATGCCTCACCCATATCTTTCATTTCAAAATTCTTAGAGAGAAAAGCTTTAACGTCATGTAACATTCATTTATCATTGGCAACAAGAAGAATATCGTCAACATACAATACTAAAATACTAAACTCACTCCCACTGACCTTCATATAGATACACCAATCAGCGGTATTCTCTTCAAAACTGTACGACATAATGGTATTGTTAAACTGAATATACCATTGTCTGGAAGCTTGTTTTAATCCATATATTGACTTCTTCAATTTACACACTAACTTTTCATTTCCAGGAAATGAAAACCCTTCTAGTTGATCCATATATACTTCTTCCTCTAAGTCACCATTAAGAAAAGCGATCTTTACGTCTGGTGAAGCTCTAATCATAATGAGCTACCAAGGTCATCACTATCCTTAAAGAGTCCTTCTTTGAAAGTGGAGAGAAGATCTCTTTATAGTCAATGTCATCTTTCTGAGTATAACCTTTGGTGACAAGTCTAGCCTTATACCTTTCGATGTTACCTTTTGAGTAACGTTTGATTTTGAAAACCCACTTACAACCGACTCATTTCAAACCTTCAAGTAACTCTACAAGTTCTTAAACCTTATTGTCATCCATTGATTTCAACTCTTCTTTCATAGCATTCAACCACTTTTCAAAATTATTACATTCCATGGCTTGATTGAATGAGTCTAGATCTATGTTGTTACTCAAGTCACATTCCTCTTCAAGTGAATAGATCACATAATCATCAGAAATTGCTGGTCTTTTTTGTCTTACAGACCTTCGCAATTCTATTTCTTGTGATTGCTCACTTATGACTTGAGCATCATTAATGGGTTCATCATTGACAAGTTCATTTTGAGTGATTTGAATATTCATATGTCGTTTCGGTATGTTATTAGTATTTAAAGGGTCTTTTCCCTTCTTTTTATTCTTCTTACTTGGCTTTCTTTTGCTACTATTGGCTTCTTTCTAAAACATCAGATGAACGGTATGGTCTGTTATTTTCTTAAACCTCCCTTCTTCTTGAATTAACATGGCCTTTATTTCTTGAAAGTTCTATATTTCTTTAATGGTATTATAATTCACCTGGAACTGGCCAAATTCAAGAGGAAGAGAGTTGATGATGAATTGAACCAAAAATGATTCACTTACATCCATACCCAATGTTTTTAGCTTTGCTGCCAAATTGGCCATGCTTGTTATATGATCATGAATGAGTTGCGACCAATCAAATTTCTTGGTCGTCAACTCACTCATCAAGCTCCCTACAATAGACTTATCTGTAATGTCTGATTGGGAGTATGCTTTTATTCTCGACATGAAGTCTTTTGCATCATTCGTCTTTAGCATCGATGACTTACCATTTTCAACCATCGTCATCTTCATCATGCTCATACATAGCCTATTAGACCGCTCTCAAGCCTCATTATAAAACTTGTCAACTTTCGTACTTGTCTCATTAATAGCTGGTGGTCTACCACAAACTAATGATAAGTCCAAATCCATTACACTCAGTTGAAACTGGATTTGTTCAGACCAATTAGCATAGTTCAAACCATTGAACTTGAGTAAAGCATTGCCAAAGGCGAATAAATTAATAGTGGCTGCAAAATATAATACATGTTCATACATTAATGTTTTGAACAACCTAACAAGATTCAAATAAACATAATTTTACTTCTTTAAATTCACCTTTGGGTAATACTTAAAGAAATAAACAATCATTGTTGCTATAATATAAACATTAATATACTCATAAACATATTCAATGCAACATGCTCAATATCTTTGGATATTTAATCATAGTAATCAAATATGTAAACATGTCACTTTAATATTATTAACTATAAACATTGATCCACCTTTGGGTGACCTCATAGTTTTATAATCAATAATTTCTTTTCAATAACTTCACAATAACTAAATGTATAAAATTACACAATTGAATATTGATCATTTTAAACTAGGTCACTTTTGTGACTATTAAGTTTCTATACAAAAATATTTAATTGAGTAAACTTTAAATTATAATAGAAAAATTATCACATTAATTTTCTGCCTTGCGGTCGAATTTCGGTAGAGGAACATGCAACCACTAGTCGACCAAAAATGCAACAAAAAATTACAGATTCAAATCAATGTCGACCGCACGCGACCACGAGGGACTGCTAGTCGACCGAATATGTATGAAAATATTACAGATTCAAAACGTTGTTGACCGCATGCGACCGTTAGTCGACTGAATATGCAACAAAAAGTTATAGATTCAAATCAATGTCGACTGCATTCGACCGCAACTACAGATTTGTATTGTTCTCGACCTATAGTCAACTAAAACTGTAGATGTCATTATAGATTAGAATCTATGTCGACCTTGTATCGACCGTTAGGCAACTGCTATGCGATCGCACGTTGAAACTATCACAGATTCTTTTCTATTTCCAGAATCAATTTTCTTCAGAATATTTCGAGTAATCGTTTGACACTTTCATCAATCAATTCTCTTCATGCATAACTCTACACAAAACCTAACATTCTTGTCATGCACAAAACTTTCATATCAACCGAATTCCATTCAATATACATGGTAAATCAATACGTTTAAAATCGTGCTATGATACCATTTGCTATTATATTTTATACTTGCAATCCTTACATCCTATATTTAACGTAGTTGATTCAACCATTTAATTCTTCTTAATCGCAGATAAAGAAATTTTTTTTACCAACCTTTCTCCATGATAAAAATTTTTGATGTTGATGTTGATGTTGATATCGATCGTTTTGTCATCTTAATCCTTTCACTTTAATTGTCTCTTTGATAATCAAGAAAACCATAATGTAGTTGCAATAATTTCAGAGATAGATTAAGTGTCATAGAGAAAGTGTGCTGTAATTTTCTCTTGAGAATGAAGAAAACATCCCTACAAACATATCCTTCCATATGTACCTTTTCAATCATGGTTCTTCTTCAACTATACTTTATACACTTTAATAAGGTTAAGGAGAGGAAATTAAAACTCAATTAACTTAATGTCCTTGATGTTTAACAATCATCACATTAAACACATTAATATTAAGTAAATATCACTTAATTAACATGGATCACATTAATAGATTATTAGAATAATCTAACATAGTAGATATTGTTGACATGAGTAAGGGTCTTTGCCTGCTCAACAACAGCCTTCAACTAGTCATTATCCCCATGACCTAGAGCATTCACTTCAATGCCAGAGATCATATCCAAGTACTCCCTACCTTCAACGTTGAACAATTTACAACTTTTACCATTAGCGAGGACAACAGGTGCTCTCGCATATGTCCCTACTTGACCTTTACCCTCGGACTCAATCACCACCCTGGTCTTGTCCCCAAACCCTTCCTTTCCCGCACCATCCGTAGCTTTAACATCCAAATTGAGGCATCCGGTAACCACTCTCCGACCGCTAGCATGGAGCATTAATCTTTCCTCCTCTGGATCGAGATGGCGGCGAAATTTACCCAGGTGAATAGTGCTCATTCTCGTATCCTCCTCAATAAAATTTGGACTTCCGATCAGCTGATTAAAAAGAAAAGCAAAATCAACCTAAGTAGAATATAAGGAAACGTCAGGCGACGCAACCGTCTATTTTGTAGATGAGACAATGGGGAGGGAAAGGAGACGATAGGCTAATTCCACTATCCTAATTTAATTTTCTTGTAACTAAATACTCATTCACTTAATGGAAATTAACAAAACAATCACTTCACTATAATATCAATGACCAGTTAACTACTAAATAATTTTTGCTAATAAATAAAGCACTTAATTATTCAAAATAAACCACACAAACATTATTGTTAACAACAAACTTACTTTGAAAATAAAAGAGTAGGAAGCTTCCTCTCAAAAATATATTCTAACTTGTCGTTCATTGTATGAATTTTTTTTGTTGTTGCGTTAAATTAATCACGTCGTTAATTTTATCTAAATTCAGGGTTTGTGTCAAGTGGGTTCGATGGATTTGTGATTAAAACTCATTTCATTGTCAATATAAGAGTTTATATTTGTTTATAGGTTTCTTCCAGTGCATACATAATTATTCAGAAGTCATTAGAGCTTGAACAATATACACGAACGATATCGTCAAATTACTTAAAAGAATTCACAGTTTGATTGGAAAAAAGTCATATTTCTTCTGTGGAAAGTCATCTTTCCTATAAGAAAAGTAGTATTTCTTGAACTTCATTCCAAAGACTCACTATCTGCAGTGGAAAGACAACATTCCACAATGGGAAAAAAAATGTTATTTAATGAAAAACGTGACAGTAATGTTTGATCTATTCAATTATTATAGTTGAATGTTTTATTTGTTAGCTAAAAATTATTTAGTAATTGATTTTTTTTATTGGTATCTTGATTTTTACTAGCAATTTTTTTTACTTTTTTCTAATTTTTTTGTGATAAGATTTTTTGTGATAAGATTTGTATCTTGATTTTTCATTATTCTATTTTTGTATCTTCTTTTTAGTGTATTGTTCAATTTTCTAACCACTGCCAATGTCTCAACGGAGAGAATTGATGATGATCGTGGCTATTCCAACTACTATGTTGTTGGTTTTCGACTAAGGATCATAATCGAAATTGACGGGTTATGAGGAGGAGAATCGATCTCCTTTTTGTGAGCAACTCTGTGATTCAATAAAATTTATCTCTACTTTCACTCACATTCAAAACGTCTACTTTACAATTACAATTATTCCAACTGTGCAACATCAAAAAAAAATCCCAAGCAAAAATTATTCACACGAGAATTCATCTCCAATGAAGTGAAGATCCAAACTCAAAAACCAATTTATCAGGAGAGCTCAAATTTATACAAACAACAATATTTCGCTCGAGATTTCCTCCATCATCTTCCGTCCCTCATCAGGCCACGAAACATCGATTCAGCACTCTCAATGGGAGAATTCTCTGCTTCGGCAACCATGCTCGAGCCCGATGTCTCAGTGAAATTGTTGAGAATTAAACTCAAAAAAAATGTTCTACATTCTGGGGCATTTTGCAATGAGGATTGGAAGGGCCAAATGGTAACCAAATTAAACGTATGACCTATGGATTTCCATGCCCCGGATGTCTAGTTTCTGATGGTTCAAGTTTCAAGTCGTTTGAAGTTCTCAAGAAAAGGTTATGATGGTTTTAGTAACCAAAGGTCAGATATTTCGTGGTTGTTTCATATTCTATCTTTAATGTCTTTAAGATCCTTCAAGTAAGTTTATTGCTTTAGTTAATGTACGAATTTGAAGAGTATTATTGAGTCCATAAATATTGTATTATGCTCATTTGAGAAATGATAAAGAGAAATACAAATATTGAACAAACTTTGTAGAGTGATCCTCTCCTCTCTCTCCAAATACAATCTCTCCATTTTTATCAAATTGGTATCAGAGCAACGTCGAACCATGGGAGCACACCATTGGGACATGTGGCGCTGTCACAACTCACCAAGACGAACTATGACAATTGGAGCATTCAAATGCGTGCGTTGCTTGGTGCACAAGATGCGTGGGAAGTAGTCCAAACCGGTTTCACGGAGACAGAAGCCACTGGCGTCTTGACAGCAAATCAATTAAAAGCGTTGAAAGAAACACGAATGAAGGACAAGACCGATCTCTATCTCATGTTTCAAGCAGTATATGAGTCGGGTTTTGAGAAGATTGCTGGTGCAACAACTTCGAAGGAAGTATGGCACACTTTGCAAAAAGTGTTCAAGGGTGCCGATCGAGTTAAACAAGTTCGGCTTCAAACTCTTCGTGGCGAGTTGGAGGCCATGAAGATGAAGGAAACGGAAAACATATCAACCTACATCACGCATGTGCAAACAGTGGTATATCAACTTAAACGCAATGGAGAAACCCTCATGGATGCAAGAGTCGTGGAGAAAATTCTTCGGTCATTGACCGTGAATTTTGAGAATGTTGTGTGCGCAATCGAGGAGTCAAAAAATTTGCAAGAGATGACCGTAGATGAACTTGTGGGTTCTCTTGAGGCACATGAACAAAGAAAGAAGAAGAAGGCACAAGAAGTCTTGGAAGAGGCCTTACAAACAAAGACTACTATCAATGATGATAAGGTAATGTACTCGCAACATAACCGAGGAAGAGGATGTGGCCGTGGAGGTCATGGTTTTGGTCGTGACGGAGGAATTGATCATGGAAATAATCATGAAGAGAAGGGTGAGACCAGCCAACAAAATTGGCGTGGACGAGGACGCGGTCGTGGAAGAGGTGGTCAGTCGAATCGTTCAACTATCGAGTGTTACAATTGAAGCAAGTATGGACACTACGCAAAGGAATGCTATTCCAAGAAGAAGGTTGAAGAAAATGTGAATCTAGTTGCGAAAGATGAGACAAAAGATGATGGCGTTCTTATGATGGCCCAAAAGGACACCAATCCGGAAAACGATACGGTATGGTATCTTGACACCGATGCTAGCAATCATATGTGTGGACACAAACATCTCTTTGTTAATATGCAAGAGATTAAAGACGGACACGTGTTTTTTGGAGACGGCTCGAAGGTTCAAGTTAAAGGTCGAGGAAAAATACATTTTGCAAAAAATGATGGAAAGGAAGGAACAATGGAAGATGTCTACCATGTACCCGATTTGAAGAGTAACATTCTTAGCATGGGTCAACTATTGGAGAAGGGATGTTCGGTTTTCATGCAAGACCGGATATTGCATTTGAAGGACAAAAATGGTCACTTACTCGCACACGTGGAGATGGCAAAGAATCGAATGTTCAAACTCAACTTGAAGAACGTGCGAGAAAGGTGTTTGCAAGTCAATATGGAGGACAAAGCATGGCTATGACATTTACGGTTTAGGCACTTACATTACGGCGGCTTAAAAGAGTTAGCAAAGAAGGAAATTGTCCATGGGCTACCAAACATGGACTACCCCAAGAAATTTTGTGAGGGATGTGTACTCGGCAAACAAGCAAGGAGTACATTTCAAAAGAAGGCAAAACATCGTGCAAAGAGACCTCTCGAGTTGGTACACACCGACATATGCGACCCAATCACACCGAAGTCCTTTAGTGAGAAGAGGTACTTTATTACTTTCATTGACGATTTTACAAGGAAGACTTGAGTTTATTTCTTGAAGGAAAAGTAGGAAGCATTCGAGGTGTTTAAGAAATTCAAGGTGCTAGTAAAGAAGACAAATGGTCTTTACATCAAGGCTTTGCGATCGGATCGAGGCATAGAGTACATGTCAACTACTTTCACAAGCTATTGTGAGGAACAAGGAATCAAAAGATTATTGACCACACCTTACTCACCTCAGCAAAATGGGTGGCCGAAAGAAAAAATCGTATAATTCTCGATATGGTTCGATCGATGTTGAAAAGCAAAGATGTACCGAAGGAATTTAGGGCTGAAGCAGTGCAATGTGTTGTATATATTCAAAATCGATGCCCACATGCGATATTGGCAAATTAAACACCACAAGAAGCTTGAAGTGGCCATAAACCAACCGTATCACATTTTAAGGTGTTTGGAAGTGTAGCCTATGCACACGTACCGAATCAAAGAAGAACCAACTTGATGATAAAAGCAAGAAGTATGTGTTCATTGGGTATGACGAGAAGAGGAAGACTTTCAAGCTATTTGACCCAATTGACAAAAAATGGGTGGTTAGCCGATATGTACAAGTGAATGAAGAAATGATATGGGATTGGAAGAACCAAAAGGAGGCAACACAAGATGAAAGAGAACCATCAACCGCTGCACCAATAATTACACCGACAATCTCTCAAGCATCCGATGATGAAGAAGAGCCAAGACAACCAAGGATGCGGAGTCTACAAGATCTATATGACTCGACGAATGAAGTGCCTTTGGTTTCCTTATTAGTAGACGCTGCAAATATTGCTTTTGAAGAGGCCATGAGAGAAAAGAGGTGGAAAGTCGCGATGGATGAAGAGATAAAGGCAATCGAAAGAAATGAAACATGGGACTTGGTGGAGTTACAGAAAGGATGTCAACCCATAGGAGTAAAATAGGTGTACAAGAAAAAGATGAATGCCAAAGGAGAGGTTGAAAGATACAAAGCATGCCTAGTTGCGAAAGGTTATAGTTAAAAAGAGGAAATTGACTATGATGAAGTTTTTGCTCCAGTTGCAAGAATGGAGACAATTCGACTTCTTATATCTCAAGCGGCGCAATTCAAGTGACCAATCTATCAAATGGACGTGAAGTCTGCATTTCTAAATGGAGTGCTTGAAGAAGAAGTCTATGTTGAGCAACCTCCCGAATTCATGAAAATCGGAAAGGAGAACAAAGTCTTGAAGTTAAAGAAGGTGCTATATGGGCTAAAACAAGCACCTCGAGCATGGAATACCCGAATCGATACCTACTTCAAAAAGAACAGATTCATACAGTGTCCATATGAACAAGCGTTATACGTGAAGAAAGAAGAAGAGAACTTATTGTTTGTTACTCTCTATGTTGATGATGTCATCTTCATGGAGAACAACGAGAACATGATAGAAGATTTCAAAGAAGCTATGACGCAAGAATTCGAAATGACGGACTTGGGATTGATGAGGTATTTTCTTGGTCTTGAGATTATACAATCAAAATTTGGAATTTTTGTGTCGCAAGAAGCATATGCGAGGGACATTTTGAAGAAGAGCAAGATGGAAGATTGCAAACCAGTAACAACACCGACGGAGCTCAGTACGAAACTCTCTAAATTTGAGGGAGGAGATCAAGTAAATGCGAGTGACTACCGTAGCTTGGTTGGGAGTCTACGGTATCTCACATGCACAAGGCCGGACATTGCATATAGTGTCGGCATAGTGAGTTGATATATGGAGGATCCAAAACACTCGCACCTAAAAGCTATTAAGAGAATTCTTCGATACATTCGAGGAACGGAGTCACTCGGGTTACTCTACTAAAAAACAAACGAATTCAAGCTGGTTGGTTACTCTGGATTGGTGCAGAGATGTAGATGACCGAAAAAGTACAGCGGGATACGTGTTCTATATGGGAGACACAACATTCACATGGCTTTCAAAGAAATAGCCGATCGTGACTTTATCGACATGCGAGGTGGAGTATGTGGCTGCATCCTGGTGTGTGCGTCACGCAATTTGGCTAAGAAATTTGCTACACAGGTTAAATCTCAAGCAATATGAGGCAACCAAAATTCGAGTTGACAACAAATCAGCAATTGAATTGGCAAAGAATCCAGTTCATCATGAAATGAGTAAGCATATAGATGTTCGTTTTCATTTTATTAGAGAACATGTCAAGAAATGAGAAATGCGAATGAGTCACGTTGCAAGTCGTGATCAAGTGGCAGACATTTTTACAAAACCGCTACAAACGGTGCTGTTTGAAAACCTCAAGAAGATGATCGGGATGAAGGATCAGAAATGTTTGAGTTTAAGGGAGGATTTTGTTGAGAATTAAACTAAAAAAAATGTTCTGCATTCTGAGGCATTTTTCAACGAGGATTTGAAGGGTCAAATGGTAACCAAATTAAACGTATGACCTATGGATTTCCATGCCCCGGATGTCTAGTTTAGGATGGTTTAAGTTTCAAGTCGTTTAGAGTTCTCTAGAAGAAGTTATGATGGTTTTAGTTACCTAATATTAGATATTGCGTGGTTGTTTCATATTTTATCTTTAATGTCTTTAAGTTCTTTCAAGTTTATTGCTTTAGTTAATGTACGAATTTGAAGAGTCTTATTGAGTCTATAAATATTGTATTATGCTTATTTAAGAAATGATAGAGAGAAATACAAATATTGAAGAAACTTTGTAGAGTGATCCTCTTCTCTCTCTCAAAATACAATCTCTCCATTTTTATCAGAAATGGCTTCTATCAACTGTTTCCATTAACACAGTGCTCACATCATCGAACTTCCAGTCGGTCAAATATCCGGGCCTTGAAGTGACAGGGGTCACGTCGATATCTCCACTTAGCATTGCCACCACCCGAGACATCGATGGCCGGAGATTTGGTGACGCTTGGGTGCAAAGAAGTGCTATTCTTATCACTCGTATTACTTCTTCATCGTTAAACTCCAAAAGGTTTGAATCCACCATCTCAATTTCGCCATTGTTTTCGTGCAAATGCCATGCCTGAGACAGTAAATCGACAAGATAGTTCTCAGCAGATCATCGATCAACTAAAGATGATTTCAAAATTAAAAAAAAAAAAAAAAAAAAAAAAAAAAAAAAAGACATACCCAATCGAGAAGATAAACTTTGTCCGGTTCCAATCTTGTATTGGAATTTGGCCTTCCACTAACAAGCTCTAGAGCCACAACACCAAAGGCAAAAACATCAGCCTTTTCTGTGAGGTGGCCACGCATGGCATACTCTGGTGCAAGATATCCACTGCAATTGAAATCATGGTACACGTCAAACAAAGAAGAAAGCTAAAAAGTCAAAGAAAGATGCTAAAAAATCTCGAGAACATTACATTGTGCCAGCCACACGTGTGCTTATGTGGGTCTTGTTGTCATCATAAAGCTTGGCCAGACCAAAGTCGGAAAGTTTAGGGATGAGTTCACCATCAAGCAGAATATTACTGGCCTTTACATCTCTGTGTACAATCCGCTGCCTGGATTCCTCGTGAAGATAGGCAAGACCTCTTGCTACGCCCACACAAATATCAAATCGGGTCTCCCAATCGAGGTTTAAGTTTCTTTGTCCTGCCATGCACAAACCAAACACAAATAATCATTTTTTTTTATCTTTCTTTCAGGCAGGGAAGCATTTCGACTGAAAAATGACGGTGACTTGTGTTCTCATGTTTACCAAATAGTGCTTGATCGAGACTCTTGTTCTCAAGATATTCATAAACGAGGAGACGTTTGTCTCCCTCAATGCAGCATCCGTAGAGTTTCACGAGGTTGCGATGTTGGACGGCAGATATTGTGGCAATCTCAGTCACAAATTGGCTCTTTCCTTGGTGGGACGAAGCAGAAAGTTGCTTTACAGCAATCACTCTCCCATCATTTAGTATTCCCTACAGAAACATAACCCACAACGTTTAAAAACAAATGTTTCTCAGCCAAAAGTCAGTGCGTCTGCGAAATGGCAGACCTTATAAACGGGCCCAAATCCTCCCTCTCCGAGCTTATTGACCAAATTGAAGTCCTCCGTCGCAGCCTTTAGTTCTGCATAACTGAAAGTATATGGTCTCGCGTCTATTCCTCGGAGTTCTGTGAATTGAAAACAATCAGCTTAGAAACTAAAAACCAGTTGACACCGCCAAATATTTGATTATGAAGCAGAGGAAATTCACCAACACATCTTGTCCTTACCCTCTTCTTCTTTTTCGCGAAGCTTTTTCCTTCTGTAAACAACAAAGAAAAATCCAAAAGCAGCCAGGATAAGAACAACGCCGACACCAACAACAACCCCAGCAATCAACCCTGTTTTACTTTTCTTGGTGGTTGGAGGGTTGTTAGAAACAGACGGGTTGAAATCTGCAGAAAGCTGAGTAGTCAACTAATCTATACAAAAAAAATGAACATCTTTTTGCCAAGTTTTTCATTTCATATTACTTGGGGTGGCGCTGATGGCTGAAATAGAAGGCCCATAGGTGGCTTGCGCTGGAATGCAGCAAGTTCCTTTTCCAGCCCAAAAGAGTGGATTTCCATCAAGTTTTCCGACACTTGGACGGTGAATTGCCTCTGAACAGCAACAAATGGGACCCCACCTGCTGCCTTTCTAATGTCGAAATCCTTCAAAACCCGATTCCCCTGTAATACAAATAATCGAACGAAGACTGAGAGGAGAGATACAAAATTTTTAGCAACCCTTTAAGATTGACTCTTGAATCTATATAGAGAAGAATGAACATGTTTCAAGCTTGAGGATGAAGCAGTCTTCGTCGTTTATATAGAGAAGAATGAAAGAAGAACCTGGATATAAATATCAAAGACTCGCCTCCCGAGGCTTTGCCATGTAGTTGAATCTGGGAAAGCTATTTCTGTAAACTGGAGAGTGACATTGTAGTTACCATTTTCAAGGCCTAATCCATAGTACCTCAGCGATGAAGCAGAGAGTCGTGATGTTTGGAACAGTTCAGGGTCTAAAGTATTTTTGGTTTGTGATGCCGTAAAACTCGTGAATGAAGGATTGTTGGTCCCAATAAAGTACCCAACATTACTCACAGCCCACCTGTTTGTCCCAGTAACAAAGTAAGTAGCCGGGCCAAGGGTTTCATTTTCACTTTCATAGTCAATCCCTGCTGAGCTTCTGATGGGTGGACCTCCACATTTTATTGCAAAATTATAATCTGACAAAACACAAACAAGCGAGGGAAACATCTAAATGAGTTAGGCGCTTATAATTCACCTCAAGGACACATCTAAATGAGTTAGGCGCTTATTATCCAATGTATACTTGAGTAATAAACCAAAAATGCTAACAGGGATGCAGGCTATAGCTAATTATTGAAGCAGAACTATATAGATTGTTTTGTACTCACAGTTTCCCAAACCACGATAGCAAGGAAAGTTCCGCTGAAGACAGTTTAATCCCGAGGGCAAAACACTAAAAGAAAAGGAGGAACGAGCAGAGATGAGCAGTAATATAATTATAATTGAACATAAATTTGCAGGCATAATGCTATTGCACTAAGTGTAAATGTGGAAGAGAGAAAAAGATCACTTAATCACCTGCTGTTTGAACTCCCTACTGTGAAGTTGTTGGCCACTAAATTAATGCACATCATACCCACAGTGAATTACAAAGTTAGTTTAACTCCACGAGCTTGCTCTTTTGAAATATTAAGGAAAACAATAATATCAAACTTACAGTTGTAAGGATTGATTATTGACCCAAGATGGAAAGCTCCCTGCAAAATGATTATATGATACATCTCTACAAGAATTATATTTGAGAACATCAGTATGTCCGCAAGAACATCAACGAGGAAAAAAATAATAAACAAAATCAATTGTCATCAGCTAATAAATAACTTTAGGCATTAGTTGGCCTACAAAGAAACTTGGCCTACTGATAAGCCTCCCTTGAGGTTTACTTACGCGAGGAGGAATAAAAAGGAATAGTTAGTCATTTGATGTGAATTTTAGAGTCATTTGATGTGAATTTTAGAAAAATAACTACTGTAGAAGAATATAAATAGTAGAAAAAAAGGGAAAGGAAGTTTTAAGTCATTTTGTAATAAAGAGTGGAGGAAAGGTAGACACGGAGTCTGCCACTGTAAAAAGCAATTCTTTCAAGAAATAAAGAAAAGCTTTATCATTGGTATCAGAGCGGTTACGATCTGGCGAAGAAAATGTTGACGCGATCGGAGGCTCAGAAGGAAGGTATGGCTGAGTGGCAGAAGGAGGTCGCCGGAAACCAGGAGGCGATGGGTCGGGATATTCTGCAATTGCGGGAACAGATTGCTCGGGTACTTGCTCGGCTGGAAGAGCAGCAGAATTCGAAGGGATCAGTTCGGCTGGAAGAGCAGCAGAATTCGACGGGATCCGCTCCGAAACGAACGACGACAGATTGCCACAATCGGGATGGCGAGCTAAGACAGTCACATAGTCAAGAACTGCTTCCGCGAAGGTTAGAGTTGCCGATTTTTAGTGGTGTAGACCCTGAAGGCTGGCTATTCAGAGCAGAACGATATTTTAGTATCAACCGTATGACTGATGAGGAGAAAATTGAAGCGGCGTTGGTCTGCTTGGAAGGTTCAGCCCTTGCTTGGTTCCAGTGGGAAAATGGAAAACGGCCATTTCGAAGTTGGATGAGTCTCAAACAGGGCATTATGGAAAGATTTGCTCATGCCAGAATGGGGTACGGATGTGAAAAACTATTGTCTTTGAGACAAGAGGGAACGGTGGAAGAGTACCGTACAGAGTTCGAGCGAACCTGTTTGGAGTCTCGGACGAGGTATTGTTTAGTGCCTTCTATAATGGGTTAAAGAATGAAATAAAAGGCGATGTGAGGATGATGAGACCCAATGGGTTGTTTGATCTTATGTACTCGGCTCAAGTAATAGAGGATTGAAACTAATTGCTCAAACCAAGTGGGCAAAGAAGGAATTTAATGATGGAGAAACCAAAAGCAGAATCTACGAGCTGGTCTTTTTTTAGTAATAGCAGGAATTTACCTATAGACAACCTTAGTTCGCAAGTGGCTAATATCAAAAATGCAAATTCAGGGAGGCGTAGGCTAACAGAAGCGGAAATCAAGACAAGGAGGGAGAAGGGTCTATGTTTCCGATGTGATGAAAGGTATACAATTGGGCATCAGTGTAAAAAAAAAACATTACAAGTTTTGATGTTACAGGATGAAATGGAAGAAAATTTGGAAGCATTTGAAGTGGCATCTGAAAAGGGATCTGCACTTGAGCAAGTGGAGCTTTCCTTGAATTCTGTAATAGGAATAACTAACCCTAGGACTTTACGTCTTTGGGGAAGTGTGAAGAAACGGGAAGTGATTGTCCTCATTGATTGTGGAGGAGTTACAGTTATTGGTTACGGCTACTGTCAAGTATAATAGTCAGCTGGGAAACGGTGAGTCTATTCAATGTAATGGAGTGTGTAAGAATGTCTTGCTGCAGCTACCTGAGCTAGAAGTTTTGGAGGAGTTTTTGCCTATCAACTTGGGTAATTCAGAAGTAATACTTGGAATGCAATGGCTGGAATCCTTGGGGGACATGAGTGTGAATTGGAAGTTGTTGACGATGAAATGTAAGTTGGGTGATCGAATAGTATGCATTAAAGGAGATCCGGCCCTCTGCAGAACCCAAGTGTCTTTAAAAGCCATGTTAAAAACAGTAAAGACAGAAGGACAAGGCTTGTTATTGGAGTTGTGCAGTGGAAAAGAGGAATCTAGAGTTTCTTCTGTACTACCAAATAAAGAATTGGAAACACTTTTGCAGACTTTTGAACATGTGTTCAATCTACCAAAAGGTTTACCTCCAGTGAGAGATTGTGACCATGCTATAAGATTGAAGGAAGGGGTACAGCCTATCAATATACGCCCATACAGATATCCAGTAGTCCAAAAGGATGAAATTGAGAAGCTTATCCAGGAAATGCTTGATGCGGGCATAATTCAACCGAGTTCTAGTCCTTTTTCTAGTCCTATTATTTTGGTGAAGAAGAAAGATAATAGTTGGCGGTTTTGTGTCGACTATAGAGCTCTAAATCTTGAAACGATCAAGGATCGTTTTCCTATTCCGGTGATAGATGAGTTGGTGGATGAGTTAAATGGAGCATGCATTTTTACTAAGCTGGATTTAAAATCCGGTTATCACCAGATTCGGGTACGACAAGAGGATGTCCACAAAACGGCTTTTAGGACTCATGAGGGCCATTATGAATTTCTAGTCATGCCTTTTGGCCTCACGAACGCTCCATCTACGTTTCAAGCGTTGATGAATAAGGTTTTCCACCCATTTCTTAAAAAGTTTATTCTGGTTTTTTTTTTATGATATTCTAGTGTTCAGCTCATCTATGGACGAACACATGAAGCACCTGAGGACAGCCTTACAGACTTTGTCATTGCATCAGTTGTTTGTGAATAAAAGAAAAGGTTCATTTGCCCAAACAGAATTGGACTATTTGGGCTACATAGTTTCAGGAAGAGGAATAGCAGCAGACCCTTCAAAAATTTCGGCAATTCTACAATGGGATTCTCCAAGGACTATTAAACAATTGCGGGGATTTCTTGGGTTGACAGGCTATTACCAGAAATTTGTTTCGGTGTATGGAGGAATTGCTTTGCCGTTGACGGAACAACTTAAGAAAGACAAATTCTCTTGGACGAATGAAGCTGAAAATGCATTTCAAAATTTGAAGTTGGCAATGACAACACTACCGGTTCTGGCAATTCCAAATTTTGCTGAACCTTTTGTGGTAGAAACGGATGCATCAGGGTATGGCATTGGAGCGGTACTCATGCAAAATCAGAGACCAATTGCATTTTTTAGTCAGCAATTGTCCAAGCAAAAACAGTTGAAGTCGGTGTATGAAAGGGAGTTGATGGCCATTGTTTTGGCCATCCAAAAGTGGCGGCCTTACTTGCTTGGTTCTCTTTTTATAGTTCGAACAGACCAAAGGAGTTTGAAATCTTTACTTGAACAACGGATGGTAGCGGTGGAACATCAAAAATGGTTGATAAAACTTTTGGGATACGATTTCAAAGTACAATACAAACCTGGGCGTGAGAATTCAGTAGCACATGCATTATCCAGGAAGGATGATAATCAAACTACGAATGTTGAATTGTCTGCTCTGCTGTGCCAAGGAGTTATAAGTTCCAGTGAATTGGAAGGTGAAGTAGAATCTGATCAGAAGTTGATGAAAATTAAACAACTGCTTTTAAGCCATGAAGAAGCTCCGAAGGGATATTCTCTTATTAACACTCAGCTGTTCTACAAAAGCAGGAAAGTGGTGTCTGCTCAATCAAAGTTCATTCAGCAGATTTTGTTTATGTTTCACTCTAGTCCTATGGGTGGTCATGGGGGCATTAGAAAGACAGTCAGACGCATTTCAGCATAATTATTTTGGTTTGGCTTACGGAAGGATGTTATGCAGTTTATTAAAAGTTGTTCTGTAATATCCCGAATGTTTATATCGAATTTAAAAATAATAAATTGGAAAATAATTGGAGATATTCAATTAGGCAAATAAATTATCGGGATATTACTAATAACATTACAATGACGTAATTGATAAAGACTAAACGAGTTTTGGTTTAACTCGGTCCCAAATTGGAAGTCGGTTTTAATTCAAATATTAATTAAAGATTCAATTAAATTTATGTGGGGAATTAAATTAAAGGAAAGATTAAATTGTGGAAAAACTTAGTTGAGATTAAGTTAACTAAATGGGGATTAAGTTAAATAATTGGGATTAGTTATTAATTAAGGTTTAAATTAAATTAAATTAAATTATATTAAATTAAGAAAATGAAAGGAAATAGAGAGAGAGGGAACGAGAGAGAGAGGAGGCAGGGAGCGAGGGATGAGCGATCGGGAGATCGCGATCGACGACAGGGGCTCGGGCTCGATGCGCTGACCGGCGAACGAGCAGCAGCCGGCGACGATGCGGGTTGCTGCTGCGATTGTGGCCGGCGGAGTTGTTCGACGGGGTCCGGCGAGCTCACGGGTTGAATCAACGAAGCTCCGTCGAGGTAAGTGTTCTGTCAATTTTTGATTTTTCCCCTGTATCCTGCCTTGGACGAACATGAAGGCTGTGAGTTGCTTCGGACAGTGATGAGTTGGCAAGGCTGGGGACTTTCGGTTCTGTCGGTGATCAAAGAGCTGGGTGTCCCGTGATAGCTGGCACAATAGGTGATGTCCACGTGGCAACTCCTTTGTGTAATTCGTGTGATTAAATCGGTGTACGTCTCTAGACTCGCCTGCCTCTAGTTATAAAGGAACGCAGGCAGGCTTGGGTGTGTCCTGGGTATTCTGGACTGTTGAGGAGTGGAAATGAAGGCTCTGTTGTCTCTTGTCTTGGACTCGGCAGAGAGTTCTTTGTTTTTGAAGAAGAACCGAGGAGAATATTGTGAGAGTGATAATTCTGGAGCTATGAGTTGGGTGAGAAATCATGAGGAGAAAGCTTCTGTCTTCAACTTCAATGATGAACGGACAGAAAAGGCAGAGGCGTGAATATGGGAGGCAGAGTCCGTGTGAAGGTGTTCTCGGGTGCCTATGGTCAGCAGGTATCTTGCTCTCTCCTGTTATGTCTTATAGTTATGGTGGATGTGTTTGCTGTGTGGGTTAATTGTGGTGAAACTATTGATGGTTGATGAGGCTTAGTTGTATGATTGTGGTTGAAGTATATGAATGTGCTCTATGGGTTTGAAATGCACTCTTTTATTGGATATAGCTCTCTGTATATATGTTGAAGAATGGCTCCTATTTTGGATATGTCGTCTCTTTCTGAATTATAGTTGATGTTGGATTTTATGAGAACGAGGCTAAGTTTGTTTAATTTATGTATTAAAAAGGGATTAAAGAAATAGGTTTGAGAATAAAATCAAGGAATTGTAAGAAATATTGTTGTGGGATGTAATTGGTGTAAATGGATAGGTTGAGACAGTGTGAATTCGTTGTCGTGAATTCTAGTCTTTGGCTTGGATTATCGTTTGGATAAAAAGAACTTAAAGGGTTCTCTACTCTGCTATATCATGACACATTGATGGAATGAGCAACATTGTAGGGTCGTAATTACGCCATTATATATGTTAAGATCTAGGAATTGGTAATGAGATTAATTAAGTGTTAAAGTCAGGGGATTGTTATTATTAATGCATAGTCGTTATGGTTTTGAAGGTACGAAGAGAAGAAAAGAAACAGAAATGCGTTAAGGACGCCAGGTAAGTTGATATTGATTGTGTTTTGGTCTTCGGACCCTACATCGCAAGAATTAGGATTGTATGACGTGTGTTTACTAGATATAGGTTCTTTTAATGATATGTTTATTAGACATTATTGCATATAGGCTTGTATGAATTCACGTGCATAATGTGTGACATGTTTAAATTATTAAAGGGCGTGTGGGGGTTCGGGATGATAATGACACCCCATGAGTTACGATGAAATGAAATGAAAATATAAATGAAATGATGAGATAGCAAATAGGTTAAAGACATGGGGTCGAGTGTTCATTGTCTCCCGTACCGAAATCCCCAACGTTCTCGGAACAAAAAGTACATACGGCATGAGGAAGCATATGATATGTTATATGTAATGATTTGGCCACGTCTTCCTCATGTCCCACGGTGTTTGTCATGTATGTACTTCGACTTAAATTGCATCGTATGATCATGCATATCATTTGCACTTCACTTATCACTTACTGAGCCTTAGGCTCATTAGTTTAGGTCTTGTGATGTAGGTATGAACGAGCAAGAGATGAACAGGTTAAAGACAGTTGATGGGAGGATTGCACGTGTGGATCTTGTGGCTGGCTAGGCGAAAGTGTTAAAGAAAAAGTATTTGAAAAAGAGTTTGTAATTTATGCTTTAATGTTTTGGTTTTATTCCGCTGCATTTCTTATAAAGAATGTTATGATTTTGAAAGTAAATTGAGGAAGATGAAAGTAAGCTAAGAAAAATGAAAGGAAACGAGTAAAAGTAAAAGTAAAAGGTTTATCGATTGAATTTTACGAAGAAAAAGATTTTGATGTTTTTACGAAAAGAAAGTTTTTTAAATTTTACGCATTTTAAAAATGAGGGATGTTACATGTTCGGTTTGTCAGCTAAACAAATATATGACTTTATCGCCAGCAGGGCTAATACAACCATTGCCGGTTCCAAACGACATATGGGAAGACATTTCTATGGATTTTATAGAAAAATTACCAAAGTCCAGTGGCAAGGATACCATCTTTGTGGTAGTGGACAGACTCAGTAAATACGCTCATTTTATGGGCTTAAGCCATCCTTTTAATGCCCAAACGGTTGCTATTTCCTTCTTTGATAATATTTTCCGTCTCCATGGCATGCCTAAGTCGATTGTCTCTGATAGGGACAGGATCTTTATCAGTCATTTCTGGAAAGAATTGTTTAGATTGCATGGCACAACATTAAAGTTCAGCTCTGCTTACCATCCGCAAACAGATGGACAGTCTGAAGTTGTAAATCGGACAATTGAAGCGTATTTGCGTTGCTTTACAGGTCACAAGCCGGCTGCTTGGTTTCATTGGCTTTCATGGGCAGAATTCTGGTATAATTCTTCTTACCATTCAGCAATTAAGATGACCCCTTTTAAAGCTGTCTACAAGAGGGACCCTCCTTCTGTTCTACGATATGAAAAGGGGGATGTCTCTTCAGTAGCTTCGGTTGATTCCTAGCTACAAGAGAGGGATGGTGTATTGGATTTGCTTAAGCATAATCTAATCTAATACAAGCTCAAGCTGTAATGTCATCAATTGCTAACAAACAGCGTCGGAATTTGGAGTTTTCTGTGGGTGACTATGTTTGGTTGAAGTTGCAACTATATAGACAGAAATCACTAGCCAAACAGATGCATTTAAAGTTTTCTCCTAGATTTTATAGCCCTTTTATGATTCTGGAGAAAATCGGAAAGGTAGCTTATAAGTTGCAATTGCCGGAGACAGCCACTATCCACCCAGTTTTTCATATTTCCTTGCTGCGTCAGGTTAATGGCCCGCTACCCACTATAACACCATTGCCAGGGGAACTGTTTCATGATAATTTCCTTGTGGTGGAACCTGAAAGTTTACTTGATGTTCAAGGGCAGTGTGGAGCTACTCAAGAGTTTATGGTATTGATTAAGTGGAAAAATCTGCCACCAATGGAGGCGACTTGGGAGAAGTTCGATTTTATCCGTCTTCAATTTCCTGCCTTTAACCTTGAGGACAAGGTTCGTCTATGGGCGGAGGGTAATGATAAGCCTCCCTTGAGGTTTACTTACGCGAGGAGGAATAAAAAGGAATAGTTAGTCATTTGATGTGAATTTTAGAGTCATTTGATGTGAATTTTAGAAAAATAACTGCTGTAGAGGAATATTAATAGTAGAAAAAAAGGGAAAGGAAGTTTTAAGTCATTTTGTAATAAAGAGTGGAGGAAAGGTAGACACGGAGTCTGCCACTATAAAAAGCAATTCTTTTAAGAAATAAAGAAAAGCTTTATCACCTACACTCGGTGTCCATTTGCCTATTTAGATATTTTATTTTCATTAACAAGACTATAAGTGTAGATTTATGACATGCCCTTAATCACATGCTATAGTAATCTTCATAGTTTTGTAAGAGAAAGGTAAAAATATTGTCTATGTTACAATAGATTGAAACCTGTAAATAATTTTTTAATGATAACTATCAATTTGGCGATGAAATCAAGCAATTTTCCATCAACAAACTCAAAAATCAGAATATGCTATAATTTTAAAAAATAATTCGGATGCAATTAATTTCAATAGCCTTGGCAATATTGGAAGAGCCTAATACTTACATATTTCGAAGAGTTGAACTCTTTCGTTCAGGTAGGGTACCATTAAACATATTATTTCCAAGAAACCTGAGCATTAAAGAACAAAATAGTTATTGGTCCAACAATGAACTCCATGGCAGATCTATGTAATTCAATAAGTAAAGATGGCATATTACAAAAAGGAGAGCGAGTTCAAATTGAAAATCGAATCTGGAATAGGTCCTGCAAGATTGTTGAAGCTCAAGTCCCTAAAAGAGAAGTAGAAGTATAAATTAACGGACTTCAAGAATTGTCCCAAAAAAATGTAACCAACGCAAGAATAGAAAAAAAAAAAAAAAAAAAAAAAAGAAGATTGTTTACAAGTGAGTCAGTGACACGAATTCTCCAATATTGGATGGAATCGAACCGGAAATATTGTTATTGCTCAGAATTCTGCAACAAAAAACATGATTATAGTATCATAACCTCAGAGTAAAAAATAGAAGAGAAAAATATTTATTTATGAAGTTCAACAATGGTGTCTCACAAGATAGATAAAGACTTCATGTTACTTATGAATGCAAGTGAAGAGCTCCCATTTGATAAACCACTTATTCTCCTACATCAGTAATACAAACAATATCATCATACCCAATAATTATGATATAAAGATAAACTATCTAAAATTTAGACACTCACAAATTAGTTAAAGATGTCAAATTTGAGAAGGAGGATGGTATAGGACCTTCAAAAGAGTTTCCTTGAAGCCTCCTAAAAAATCCATGAGGTGCTCATTATAACTTAAGAAAATAGTCTGATTAGAAACTGTTAAAAAATTTGACATATTGAATCCGTAGTTTACTTATGCGTCAACAGAATAAGATACAAGTGTCTTACAAGATAGAGAGCTTTGAGAAATTGCCAATAAAATCAGGTATCCTGCCTGTGAGTTCAGTGTCTGATGCCCATCTGTAAAAATAACACCGATTAAATAGAAAAATATTTCTTTTTTGTAAATCATTATTATAGAACAATACAAGATGAAACTGAATAAAAAGCACCACTTGTCTTACATTTCCTGTAGATTAGTTAGCTTGGCAAATGTTGTAGGAATATCTCCACTGACTCCAGAACTATCCATATAGCTATCAAGGAAGAGCAAGTAAAATTTCATGGAAGTCATTAATAGAAGACGCTTGTAAGACACAACTTCATAAGCTTTGACGACAATAATATGAATTATAATATTCAAAAAGTGAAATGAATCGAAACTTTACAGTTTCTCCATTGTAATGAGATCTCCAATCTCATATGGCAGGGGGCCAGAGAAGTTATTGGATCCAATAGCCCTACAAAATCAAGAGAAGGGCAGCTAAGAAAGGTTTTGAGAGTAAGATATTAAGTACATTATATTGTTCCTAAAACAATGTAAAGATGATAATTATCTTTAGCTCCTCTAAACTTCTACTTCTTTTGGTATTTCACTTGAATGTTTCCAAGCCATAACTACCTCCAGTTAAAAGTGATCGGAGCCAACAGATTGAACCATTTTTCCATATACATAGTACATAATGAGCTCCCATTGCCGTGAAGATGCATAACAAAATCTAAAGAAAACTTACAACATTTTCAGATTGGTAAGATTTTTAAGTTCTTTCGGAAGTTCTCCTGATAATGCGTTGATGCCAAAGTTCCTGCTCGTATGTTTTAGAGAGATAGAAGGAAAAAATCTTACGAATCAAGATATCAGGCACATTAAGATTATGGAGTTTTAGAGTAAGCTTACAAGTACTCCATTCTAGTTAGATTCCCCACTGATGGAGAAAGGGGGCCTTGAATGTAATTCTGAAACAAGATTCTGGAAAGAAAACATCGAGCAACATCTTACACCAAGTATAGGGCATAAGTTTCTAGAAATTAAGATAAAACATGATCCTGTATAAAAGAGAAGATTACTAACTTCCCCATTCATTCAGTCAAACAAATGACATATGAGAATGAAAATTAATTACAAATTAGTGAGGAATGTCAATGTCCATAGCTCTTCCGGCAGTACACCAACTATACCGCAGTCTTGCGCCTTCCTGTCCACAAAATGAAACACATCAACATCGACAAAAAAAGAACAAAACATGTATTACGACCAAATGACTAAATAAAGCAGACCATTAGTTTTTTTTTCCTGAGTTTGAACCCAGAAAAAATACATTTTAGCCATAAGGGTTCAAAACATTGAGTGATTTAGTCAACATAGGAGATCAAAATTCTATGGAAGACTTTCAAATACACCGAAGTGTTTGCTTTTGACTAATGCAACAGAAGTATTTAACAGTAGATTATCATCCAGCAAGCTGAGATAGGATCCCTACGAAAAATAAGAGAGAGATAGATAGAGAGCAAGAGATATCTTACAAAGCGACTATGTGGCAGGTAGTGCCATTGTCATCTAAGCAATTACACTTGATGAATGGATTATAAGCTTGGGCATCAATGGTGGTTGAGTCATTAGGAGAGGCTCTTCCACTACATAGTTCACCACTTATGTTCCAAACCCCTGCTTGGGCTTCAATACCCCATTGTTCAAAGATTGAGTTCAGAGCTCTAGCTGTACACAATAAATTTTCACATTAGAAATTCAAAATAAAAATCACAACTGAAAATTATAGCATAATCTATACAAACAATTTCATACTCCAACATGATTTGGTTAGATAGGACATTCTCCGTCAAGGAAAAGTTAAATATTTCGTTATTTAGTATAAACAAAGTGGATAAAATGAGAAGTTCTCAAAAATTAAGAGGTGGTCTGAGAAATAATGCACCGAGACAAGAAACAAGATTTTATGAGGCAGAAGTAAGATGATTTCTTCCAACAAAACAAAGTTGGCTTTTGATGGAACGTTCAAATATTATTGAGAAGTTATTGACACAGAACCAATCTACAGTGTCGATTGAACCAATCTAACCATAATCACAACTTTTAGGAGTTTCTCTGATTTGGTGTTTTGAGAGAACTTATTAATATCTCTCGCATGTTTGAATCCAACATCAACCTATCTTATGCTGAGATATCAGGAAGAATACCCCTGAAGTTAAAATTATTTCACGTGCCAAATAATAGAAAGAAAACAAAGATTGATGTTAAGGAACTGATTGAAATATGACAGAAACCAAAGAGAGAGAGGTAGAGAGCGAAAGGAGTGATTAAGGTGAGAAACATGAGGCTAGGTGAAGCACTATACTCAAAAACAGTTAGAGAAAAACTTGATATGAGAGAGAAATCTATTAAAACTTGCTCAAGGAAAGAGACTATAGAGGAAAAAGGCACACACCTTCAGCAGGATCCGTTGTGGCCGTCTGATTCTGTGCTTGAGCGACATAAACCAGATGGGTAACTAAGCAAGTAGCGTACAGAACCAAGACCGCCATTGGTGCCGATTTCTCCATGAATGTGAGTTGAAGAATTGTTTCAGGGGAGGAGGGAAAATTACATCGCTACCTTTCAACAGCGACCATTTTGATGCAGAGTCGCTGTTGCAGGTAGCTGATTTCCGAGTTGAAAATAAAGAAGATAAGCAGAAATATCACAATAAAACTTACATGTTACAGTCCCAGACATGAAAGAATTCCCAATACCCGTTAAACAAGCCACAGCCCCACGCGCTGCTTTTTGGATAAGTAAGTTGACAAGGTTGACCGCAATTCGTCGAGTCCTCGATGTCTAACTAACTAACTTGGGGTTCATCTACAACTTGCTTGCTCGATGTCCAATTTATTAATTTAAGGGAAATTAACGCAACAATCTTTATAATTTATGATTAGTAATATCATAAATGCTATAGAAAATTTTAACGCACGAATGAACAAATGAACGAACGCACTAACTAATTAACTAACGAACGAACATAATATGTATATGATATTTTTTAGGACAACTAAAATTTTGAACTATGGAAAAAGAACGATGTTGACCTTACAATCACGTTTACTATCAAAATCCGTCGACGTTAATACAGCAATTTCGTTAACGTCAAGAATCGTTAATCAGAATGGATGGCCATAATGGATTTAGGTCATCCCCCAAAGGCGTCGTAGACGATGGTTCATAGTCGTTAGATCGAGGGAAAGGCGCTGCAGACGATGGTTCATGGCCGTTGGATCGAGGGACAGAGTCCCTCGATCGGAATGGATGGCCAGGATGGACTCCAAAGGCATTAACGTTGAAATGGGTTACGTGCAAGACACCCGCTTTTTTAAAAGGCGTAAACTCCCTCAATTAAGACAAACGTCTCTCGGTCAACAATAGACGTCCCTCGTCCAAAATTGGACTACCCTCATCCCAAAACGGACGTCCCTATTCTCAAATCGGAGGTTCCTCTTCTCAAAACAGATGTCCCTTGACTTAAGACTACATCGTTCAGGCCACAACAAACATCCCTAGTCTCACCATGGACGTCCCTTGACTTAAGACTATGTCGTTTAGGCCACAACGGACGTCCGTCTTTGGTCGAGAGACGTCTATTTTATTTTCGAGGGACTTCTCTTAACGCTAAACGACATCATTTCTCATCTCAAAGGATGTCCCTCATTCGTTGCGGGAACTTGAACCAGTTCAACTCTGCCTATATAATCGCGAAGGACGTCCTCTACGAGGAGTGTTGCACCATCCATTGTTGAAGAATCCATTAACTGTGGAATAGAGGTAGATCCTATTTCGGCAGTCGAGGCCGATGAGCAACGTGCATTCTATCATGAAGCTGGTATAGAGGTGCATTCAATATTGACATCTCTAGACTAGGAGCTTCGTTCAATACAGGACTCAGAAGATGATGATTGAGCTAAGAGTATGCATCATCAACTAGAATGTTCATCCTCGGAGCTCTGTCTAGGAAAGAAGTATAGTTCGTTGAACAAAATTAGAAAAGAAGTGGTTGATTATGCTTTGAAGAATGGGCACGGGATAAAGTTTGTCAAAAGTAAATTTCAACAGTTGATTGTCATGTGCAAGGATGGATGCAGTTGGCGGTTTCATGTTTCCAAAATGAATAGCGAACTTACGTTTCAAATTAAGAGCTATAACAAGGTGCACACCTGTGCACAATAAATGGAAAGCCGACATGCTTTTGCCAAATGGGTGGCAAACCAATATTGGATAGGTTCAAAAGTCAGCCCACGTGGATGTTCCTTCCAGCATTGAGACTGTCAGGAAGAATTTTAACGTCAACATTGTTGGCCTAATAGACATTAGGTTATTTGTTTTGATGATGACAATTTTATTTGTATAATTAAGTTGCTTATTATGCAATTGTTTAAATTAAGTAAATACATTTATTCGTTATTGGAAATACCCTTAATACGGGTATTATTGTCTAATAACGTATTTACCTAAGCCATGTAGCTTATTGTATGATCATTGAGACTTAGAGATTTCAAGAAATGCAAAAAGAGAATAAGAGGTCGACTAAAGCATAAAGGAGGTCAACCATTTTGCTGAAAATTATATCAACGAAAAGATTAAGATAAGTTATATTAAAAGAGAATATGATTGAGATAAAATAAAGATATGAAAAAAAAACTTATAGAAAGACACTAAATAATTATATGAGAAAAACATGGATATCATTTTTAATAATAAAGCAAGACATGAAAAAATGTAGGACAAGCTTCATAGGATATCATAGTCAAGAGGATATTCAGCTGTCAATTTTAGTAAATTAATAACAGCAATGGAATGTATAAAAGTAAAGAACCAAAAATAATAGTTCGTAGAATATGATCATCAGTAGAAGGTAATAGACCGAAAAAAAAAAGAAAAAAAAAACAACGAAAATGTATCTAAAATATGGTGGGAAGAATTTGAATTTTTAAAAGTAATAGACTATATAAAACATTAGGAATAAACGAAATCAAACAATAGAACTATGAATAAACGCAGATACAACAAGCGATTGAAAACAATAAAAAAGTATAAATATATCTAAAAAACAATTTTTAGCACAAAGTACCTTAAAGGAAAAAGAAAAAATGAAGATGATATAATCTGAAACGGCACAAGCAAACGCTGAGGGAGAGAACAACATAAAGTAATGAGACAATAGTAAGAACGAAGATCAGAAATGGCTCTACAAACAAAAAAAAGAAAATACGAGTCTAGAGAAAAAAAAAAGACAATATATAAAGTCAGCACATAAAATGTTAAAGAAGGGAATACCAAAAAAAAAGTGTGCTCCAAAAAGTAAGGCTCCCATTTACCGCCAATGATAGTAGCTCCAAGAGACTCGAAAGCTTTTAAGAAAGATAAGAAAGATGACGAAGAGATAAAGACAATACTATGCGTCAGAGGAAAGGAATAGAAAGGGATAAAAACATAAAGAAAACAGACACAAGAAGATGGATGATAATAGAAAGACACTCTCTTCCTTATGTAGAAGAAATCGTTAGAGTAGAGATGACTGATTTTCTTTTTCCATAAAAGGGAAAAAATGTATCATGCAAGAAAATTTACTAGAAAAAATAGTAATTATATTTGTAGGAATTAAATTTAAAAAAAAACATGAAAAGTTAAAAAAAAAAATGTTAAGACCGCAATCATGATGATATGATATGAAAAAAATGTTGAATAAAGAAATATTATAAAGTAATTAAACCTAACTAAAAAATGGAAAATGAAGAAACAACCAAAAAATTAATTTAAATAGGAAAAGTCATAAAAAAAAATCACCTAAAACTGGTGTGCGTTACACAAATTTGTCTAATTCTCTTTAGAGTATGTAACAAGAAATAACAAAAAATTAATATGTAAACAAAAAAGAGACTTAAAAAAAAGAAAAAAAACAGATATGAAAAAAGATGAGTATGTAAAAATTGAGTACTATCTAAGCTTTCAATTGTTTTCAAGTCTTAATACTCAATAGTTTACAATATACTAATTTTACAGAATTATAAACAATTTCTCTATTTATCTAAAAATCGAGATAACTTATCATAAACAGAATATGAATATATATATATATATATATATATATATATATATATATATGGAGTTCCATAAACCATAAATTATAAGAGTTAGAAACATATATAACATTCAAAACAAGAAAAAGTCAACAACAGTACATTACTTTATTTCTTATACAACAATATATCCAAAGAACAACGCAAAATATTTCCCATACAAGGATATATCACCACACAGACAATATATTATTATCATTAAAATCCAGAACATATTATATATCACCACAGACAATATGATTAACATACATCACACTTTTATATACTCTACGATTATTCCAATAAAATTCGTAAACAGACACAGAGTAAATCTCCTTACCAAAGAACACCCGACAAAAGGCATTCCTCTTTCTTTCTTGTTATTCGTCCTATTCTGTCACCCTATTTTTGAGTTTCTCTCTTCCTTTCTCTTACTTGATTTCTCAGCTTCTCTCTTTCTTTATCGACTTCTTTCTTTATTTGCTTATCTTTTTTCTTCCTCAGACTTTCTATAATTTTTGAAATTCCACCGTCTTTGTATTCTTCACAGAGACTTCCCAAATAATCTTCATTCATCCCCATAAAATGTGATCTAACTCATTTATACCGTCACCATCTGTAAAGGTGAATGGCATGTAGAAATCACAAAACAGCACATAGGAATTATGCAATTTTTTTCGGGCAATCATATTTGAAATGTAGTGGCGCCGATCGACATGCACAGTCGACCGGTGCATTAAGGGTTGCCTATGGTCGACTGTGCATGTCGACCGGAGTGCCGTGTGTTTGCAAAAGATTGCCCATATATTTGAAATGTAGTGGCTCCAGTCGACATGCACAATCGACCGGTGCGCTAAGCGTATGTCGAACGGAGTGTTGTATGTTTGGAGAAAATATTGACCCGTGCCAAAATCTCCACCGATAGATTTGATCTGACATGAAAAAAATTCAAATAAATGAAAACATTAAAAGAAGTCGACCGAAGTGTCATGTGCTTGGGGAAAATATTACCTCATGCCAAAATCTCATCCGATAGATTTGATTGGACATAAAAGACATTAAAATAAATGAAAACATTAAACGAAAATGTCTCCCCTTTAATAATAGAATGATAATACACAAATTACAAGTCTTGCCATGTGACTAGTAATGTCAAAATGTCCTCAGGTGAAGTTTTTATTTTATTTTATCTTCGGCCTAAAATTATATGATGATTGATTTTAATTGGGAAAATGACAAATTAACCATCGTGGTTTGCGATGAATGACAAGTCAACCACTATCTTTTATTTTCTAACAAATTAACCACCGACGTATGGGAAAATGACAAATCTAACATCGTTGTCACGTTTGCCGTTACCAAGTTGATGTGGAGCAGCGACGGTTCATAGACAAACCGCTGCGGCTCCGTGTTTTTCCAAGAAAAGAAGGTCAAACTGCGACAGTGTCTTGAGACACTGCAGAGATTTGTTAGGAGACCGCGGTGGCATATTGAGACGCCGCCACGGTGTCTTGAGACACTGCGGTAGTTTGTCATGAGACCGCGGTGATTTCATGATTGGAAAAAGTTTTGATCACAAGTTTGAGGGCTTAAACGCGTGATTTTAGGCCCGAAAAAGGGAGGTCCTGGGACAAACCTAAATATAGGTGATAGATCTCTGAGAGATCTTTGATTTGATACCTTCTGCACTCGATTCTGACACATGTAGCCAAAGTTATGGTCTTTTGAAGTTGAAGAGGTCAAAAATCTAATAAAAACATTGGATTCGAAAAACATATATATAGAGACTTTGAAGTAGCCATGAAACATTAAAAATCGAGAACTGCTGCAGACTTTGAAGTAGCTATGCATGAAAAACAGAGAGTTTCAAAGTCCCTATGTATATGTTTTACGAATCCAATGTTTTTATTAGATTTTTTACCTCTTCAACTTCAAAAGACCATAACTTTAGTTATAGGTGTCAGAATCAGCTCCAAAATGTATCAAATCGAAACTCTCTCAGAGATCATCACCTATTATAAGGTTTACCCTATGATCCCCCTTTCTTGGGCCCAAAATCTAATTAAATATTGTACTGAAGTTACATTAGGAACGTCGTCATTCACCTGTGGAAAATAATCTTTTTAAATTGTTAAGTGAAAAAATAACATTCCACCGCGAAAAGATAACGTTCCTCAACGGAACAACAATGTTTTTTAATTAAAAATGTAACGACAATATTTGCGTCGTTTTATAGTTTAGTGTGTAAGTTGTTAACAAAAATAATACAGTATTTAATTTATTAATTTCTCTAGTGAATATTATACATAAAAAGCTATGAAAACTAAGAGAATATATGATACATCACGACCCATGATACTTGACCCACTTCGCTTGATCAATGTTTTTATTATACATATCAGTTAAAGTATTCATAATTTGATTCAATTATTTTTGACACACATAACTTTTTTAAATTGAGCTAAAATATAATATAGATCATCAAACTTAAATTTGTCACAAATTTTGACATACAAAATAACACTTGCAAACAATTTCCATAACAAACATTCTAATGTTCACTCAGGAATCAAGACAACATATTTTTGATTTAGTGACACTTTACTAAATTTTGAGTGACAACTATATTTTTCGATTTCTCTCCATTACTAGCCTGAAATCAAAATTATTTCTAGTTAATATACTTGGACATAGGTTATCATGCTCAAATATTGTGATTGTTTTATTTAAATCAATTAGATGTAATGCTCTTGGTATATTAGTTATCATTTATTTGTAAAAATAAGAATAGTAACTTTATTAATTGAAACCCTAATCAAATAATTATCTTCTGAGGTGACATTCAGATAACTATAACATTTTTCACGTTTAAGCGTCTAACTCATTCGAATATTTTGAAACGAAAAAAACTTTAAATTGGACAATGATTATTTATTGATCACAAAATATTTATTATCATGAATGTTATTATGTTAGCCTAATCTTTAAATTGTTCACCACTTGTTGGCAGTCGTTAGCTGTCACAACTCTTATAATTGACATTGACACTATCAAAATTATAGTTTACAAGTATATATAGATGATAGTGAACCTAATCTCTTATTTTTGTGCAATGGGTAATTGCTTCATCTTCAGTGTCCAACAATTATTGGCCTAAATAGTTGAATCTTCGACTATTATCATAACTACGCTTTGAATAGACTTTTAAACTCGAACAATAATTGATTCGTCCAAATTTAGGTGAAAGAAAATTCTCAAACCCATATAAAATTCTTCCAATTTATGTTTCTCTTACTAATTATTTTTATTGTCCAAAAATTCAATAATATTATGTGTTATTGGTAATTTAGTCAATAATTACCAATAATTAATAATTTAGAAATAACTTTTAGGGTAAATAACAAATCAACCATCGTGGTTTGCGATCAATGACAAGTCAACTACTATGGTATTTTTTCTAACAAGTTAATCATTGAAGTTTGAAAAAATAACAAAGAAAACATCGAGCGGCGTCGCGGTCTCACTCCAGAGACCGCGAAATCGCGATCTCACTTCAGAGACTGCGAATTTCGCGATCTCACTCCAGAGACCACGATTTCGCGGTCTCTGAAGTGAGACCGCTATTTTGAGGTCTCTGGAGTGAGACTGCGATTTTGGGGTCTCACTCTGGTCTTAGAAACCAGAGATCGTGAAATTCACGATCTCTGGAGTGAGACCGTGATTTCAGAGACCACAAAATTACAGTCTTTAGTCTCAAAACATTGATCGATGTTTATTTTATTATTTTTTCAAAATTTAATGATCAACTTATTAAAAAAAATATAATAATAATTAATTTGTCATTGATATGGTTGATTTATCATTTATCATTTATTATTAATAGGAAGAACCGGTCTTGACATCTGACACACCAACGTGGACTTTGGCTTACCGCGTCCTTTTGGCTGTACGGCCCACTCCATAAATATACCCTCCACGTACAGGCCCCACCATTAATGCCATTGACAGTTACATGTGTTTTTTATTTTGGACTTTTAAGGTATTTTAAATATTAGGGTATTTACCAAAAAACGATTTATGAACTATAGATGTCAAAAGTTAAACTTTTTTAGTTAATAAATAAAATTATAAGATAGGAAAAATAAAGAAGGTAAATTTTATAGTCATATTTTTTATTAAAAAATGTATCTCAAACGGCCGCTAATTAAAGTGTGGACACTATGAATTGGTGTAGATGTTCACTAATTAAAGTGCGAAAGAAAGGAGTTGGTGCAGACATCTGTTAATTAAAGTGTAGATGTTTGCGGGTTAACACAAGAAGTACAAATGTTCAAGGGTTGACATAGACAAAACAGAGTTAGTAGGTTAGTACAAACAGTACAAGCATTCGAAATACTTTTTTTAACAAAAAATATAAATGAAAGATTTGACTTATTCATTTTTTATAGTTTAAAATTTTATTTGTTAGCAAAATTAGTTTAAGATTTAACTTGTAAGTGATCTTATAGTTCATAATTTTTTTTATTAATTACCCTAAATATTATTGGGGGATTAATATAATTCTTTATTTATTTTAACATTTCTTATAATATAAAATTAAAAGATAGTAATTAGATTATACATGTAATTAATAATTTTGTATTCTAATATTATTAGAAATATTTTAAAAAGTTGAAAACAAAGGGAAGTGGGGCCCCACAAGACAGAGCTAAGAGACGACTGATCGGACGAGGAAGAGGCTATCGAATTTGGTTTTGGTGTGTCCTCGTGAGTCGGTGGCTCATCCATCCACGGCCCACGTTTTCCTTAAATGAACAAAGAAGCCTTAAATCTAAGTGTAAACAAATAAAAAAAGGCACCACATATTATATATAGGGAAAATGACAATCAACCACTATGATATGTTTTTTAACAAATTAACCACTGACATATAAAAAAATAATAAATTCAATATCGTAGTTACGTTCACCGTTAAGAAGATGACAGGGCACCGCGGTGTCTTGGGAGGACGCCGCGACCTGGACGCCATGGTCAGAACGCCAAACTCCCCGACGATGTTCTGATTTTTAGAACACCGGAACGCCCCGCGGCGTTCCGATTTTCAGAAATCAGAACGCCTCGCTGTACGTTCTGAGCACCGCAGTGTCTGAGTTTCAAAATGTTGAGAGGCGTTCTGAATTCTTCAGAACGTCGCGGGGTGTTCCAGCGTTCTAAAAATCAGAACGCCGCCGGGGCGTTCGGTGTTCTGACCGTAGCGTCCAGGCTGCGGCGTCCTCTCAAGACACTGCGGCGCCTTATTAGCTTCTTAATGGCGAACGTGACTGCGATATTGAATTTGTCATTTTTTCATACATTAGTGGTTAACTTGTTAAAAAATATATCATAATAGTTGATTTGTCATTGATCGCAAATCACGAGGATTGATTTGTCATTTTCTTTTTATATATATAACATTAATATTTCTTTTTTAAGAGAACATGGCATCACCCAATTTGTTTACTCTAAAAAAACAACTGGGACAGATTGCACTATTACGTACGGCTTTCCTTCTTTTAACGTTTACACTTTACACATATTAATATATTCACTTTTTTTTTTTATTTTATTTTAATCATCAATTTGTCTTTGATACGAGAAATATATAAAATTATGTTAATTGTGAGTATACTAGGTCATATCAATTGAAATGCAGAATCAATCAAGTAAATAATTTATAAATAAAATTATTTTTTTTACAAAATAAAATCATATAAAATTTAATTTAAAGTAAATAATATTATATTAAAATAGACTGAAACTCCACGACATCGATGCCTATTTTTCAATTTCTTATTTTACACTTTTTTTGTAAAATTTTATTTATAATTTTATTATATAAAGGTGACATTTGATTTAACCTCAGGGAAGTGTCACCCCTAATATGTTCAAGTATAGCCAGGGGACATTTTTTAACCTATTTTAAATTTCATACCCATTACTGATCATTATCTCCTCCTCTTCTGATCATGAATAATTAAATATTTTAATATTTTTTTGTTATTAAAGATTTTCATACACAAACTAAATTAATCATAAATGATATTTTAATATTTATCCCGTCCTCCTCCCTTTCCTCCCCTCTCTCTTCCCCTCTCTCTCGAGAGTCATACAATGTTGTGACCTAAGTTCCGATGAAGCAGTTTATCCGCCGCCTGTCCCGAGTAGCCCATTCTTCTCACTACAGTCTCCTCCGATCCCACTCACAAATGCCATCACGCCCTTCCACACGCTCCAAGTCATTCATATCCCCCGCATCGGCCAAACTCCGACGAGCGTCTCCGGCTCCCCATGGATATATTCCGGTCTGCGTTGGCGACGAAATGCAACGGCTTGTAATCTGCGCAGAGCTCTTAAACCATCCTGATTCGTGGAGCTCCTCGACAAGTCGGCGCAAGAGTAGGGCTACGAACAGAAAGGAGCTCTCCGTATCCCATGCAGCGTTCTAGTTTTTGAGCAAGTGCTCGAGGCATTGCGACCCGGAAACGGCTCCGACTCGCTGGAACTCGACGACCTCCTCGCCTCTTTCTCCGATGAGATGCTTTGAAGCGTAGTCGAAACTCAGTTGGTGACCTATTTTTATTATCGCGACGGAAGTTGAAGCATGCACACGAGGGAGAAGACGATCTCCCTCTCTGTAAACATAGATTAAGTTCAAAAGGAATAGATATATAGGTATACTGAACTTATTGTATTTTTAGTTCTATGGTTTTCTTAATATAAAATCATTTTAGTTGATATCGAACGAAAATTATCAATGAACACATCTCTAGTTTTATTTTAATTCAATCTTTGTGTTTTGGAAGTGTTATGATTTCTATTGCATATTGGTCACGCCTATTTATAAACGGTTCAACATGGCTTTGCTTCACGTTCTTAAGTTACTCCTCAATTGCCTTTTGATTTTCTTATTAATTTTTCCATAAAATCCCAAAGCCATTCTCTGCTATACTTGTCCTTCCTAACACTAGATGAGTTGTTAAACAATAGTTCAAACAATTATTTCATTCAAATCAAGAAAAATAATAATTACAAAAAAGTGCAATTTTGACTGTTTGGGATTAGTTATATGTTAGAAGATAAACTATTTTTTTGGAGAAATAAAACTTTCACCTTTTAGCTATCATTAATCTGAATACTATCTTCAATTTATCATTTAAATCTAGCACGTGTATATCATGTATTTTATTTAATTAGGTGCTTTAACCTTATTTCTAACTCCTCCGACAATTTCGAGCTCTATCAATCTCCTATTTGCTGATTTTGAATTTTGTCGATTGTGCAATAAAGTTTAAAATTGTGTTACAAATCATGGAGAAGTTAAAAATTAAGTTAAAACACCTTATTAAATTGAAAAGTGACTTACAAAATTATAAGTAGTAGAAACATAGAGAAATTTAAACTTACAAGTCAATCCTAAGAAGGAGGTCCAAAAGTGACTTAAAAATAACGTGAAATTAATAACTCTAAATTATAAAAGAAAATGACTAAAAGCAACTAAAAAACGAACTTTACTAAAATTATTAAATCTCTCTAAAATGAAAACAAAGTTTATTGTTCGGGTTAAAACTTCCAATTTCTACTTTTGTGATGGCAATTGGGGATTACTCTGGTTATTTCCTAAAAATGAAAAATGAATATAGGGTGAGTCAACTAACTCAGTAGGGAATTAACTTTATATGAGCATTTATATTGTATGAATTATTCATACTTTTTAATTATTTATTTTAGACAGATCAATTTGTGAAAAGATAAAGATGAACAATAATTTAAATAAAGAAATTTAAATAACAGCGATACTCAGGTTATCGTAAACAACCAAACAGACCCCATTAGGTTTGGGTTTTACTTTCAGGGACACGACACATACAATTGTCTCATTACTCTAGTTAACAATAAAAGTGATTAAATGTAAAAATAAATGTAACTGAATCAAACGGTAAATTAAACATGCTCAATTTGAATTAATATTATACATTTTAGAATTTTAAGTGCGTTAACTATAAAATAACATCTACCTCAAAATTGGGCCAACCAATACTAAGGTCCAACCAAAAATGGTCAGTTGAAGCCCGACAGTTAGGGGTGTACAAACCGAATCCGAACCGTCCATCCGAACCGAAACCGGTCAATTTTGGTCTGATAGGTTCGGTTTTTGTGAAAAGAAAGTTGATTTTCGGATTTAAAATGCCTGAACCGGAGAATGCCGGTTTGGTTTGCAGTTTTGATGGGTCAAAACCGGAAAAACCGAAACCGGCGCTGACCCTGACCCTGGTTGCAAATTAAATCAATTTTACTATTTTAGGGTTACTTTTTGTTTTTGTTCGAGTCACGTCCTCACCCTCGCGCAGCCGCCCGCCCTCGCTAGTCGCCCCTCAAGAACTCGGAAGTCGGAAGCTGCCTAACGGTTAGGTCGGAGCGGCTGTTTGGTGCCTGAGAAAGATAGAGGTTTGTTGAGTTTTCGGGATTTTTCTTTCTATTTTGTTCCCGTTTCTCGCTGACCAAACGGGTTGTTGTTGTTTTTGTTTTTTTAGCAGGAAATCGATCTTTTGAAACTTTGAAGGTGTTCGTTCGATCATTCCGATATTGTTGTCAGGTATGAATATTTTGTTCGCCCTTTTCGATTTTGTGGGTTTTCCCCAGAACTTTGAAGCTGTTTTCCATTTGTATCGAATTTTCTCCCCTGCCTGTCTCCAAGTTTAATTATTTTCTCGGAAAATAATCAAGAAACTACTCCTTTCCCGAGAAACAAATAGATCACTGAGAAAATACCCATTAGAAACACTGAAATGACAAGCAATAGAGACTTACGTTGAGTATGGATTAGGATGAAGCTCATAATAGACGATCATCACTTTCTACATCTTTCATTGAAAACCAGTTAAGTAGATGATAAATACATTAAATTTCGGAATAAGCATCATAGTATCTGTGTTTTTCATTGAAAATTGAAGTCAACAATTCATAATCAGGAGGAAAACATCAATCTTCATGGCTTAATTCTTCTGTTATGCAGGCGTTTTCATTTTGAATTCTTGAAATTATTGGAGAATAATCATCATCTATTACTATGCTGTCAAGATCTTGCCTAAGTTTGTTGGAATTGTCATCTGGGGATCACATGTTGAACCTACCTCTGACTCCGAGGTCTCTTCCACGAGTAATTACCGTCCCCGGAATACTCTCCGAAGTCGATGGAGAAGGAATCAACGACGAAGATTTCGATCCGGTCTTTTCGAAATCCCGAGCGAAGAAAATCGTAGTAGCTCACTTTCTCCCTCTACACGCCACGAAAGATTTAGTCTCTGGAAAATGGTGCTTTAGTTTCGACGAGGACTCCCTTTTGTTATATATATATTATAAGCTATTGTCTCATTCTATATTTCTCTATATATATATTATATATATATATATAGAGAGAAATATAGAATGAGACAATATATATATTATTGGTTCCGGAACCGAATCCGAGTAATTTCGACGAGCACCATTGTCTCATTCTATATTTCTCTATATATATATATTATATATATATGAAAAAAACAAAAATAAACCGAAACCGAACCGAATCCGAACCGAATTATTGGTTCCGGAAACGATTTGGTTACTCCAAATTAAAAAACCGATATAGGTTTTAAAATTTTCAAACCGAAACCGACTGGTTCGGTTTACTTTGTACAAAAACCGATCCGAAACCGAATTTGTACACCCCTACCGACAGTAACAAATTCGATAACTCTTAAGTTCTGGAACCTAATTATAATAATTTTACTAAAAATGATGATTTGAAATTTAAAATTAATTATTTAAATTTGGTCCGAAGTCAAATCTGGGCTCGACCCACAACAGGGCATGACCCTAATCAAAATAATATGGGCCAAAAAAATCTGCCCCAAATTACCTTAGTAACCTAGGACCAAAGGACCCTAATAACTTAGCTTAAAAGGGCCTTAACAACATGTAATACTCTGGGTATTCAGCTACATGTAAATCTTAGATTAAGTAAAAAGTAATATTTTGATCATTATGAAATCGTCGCACTTTATTTGTTGATATTATTACTATGAATGATAAAGTCTTAAATACCTTGAAGTGTATTGGATTTATATGAATATGGTTATTCATTATTAGGCAAATAAGAATTACTATAATTGCTGTCGAATAAATTATGGGATAAATTAGCAGTCGGGTATGGCGGTTGACATCCATCTTGGATGCCGAATTCGTGGCTGATTGCTGGAAGGTAGCAGCTGATCGTGGACACTGAATCGATCGTCCAGTACACGCAGCGTCAGTCTGGAAATGTGTAACCGATGGCTGATTGTGCGAAGGGTTGTTGGAATTCATAGTTGCGACTCCTCGTCGCCTTTTGAGTGTTACAGAGTGTATTTAGGGGGTTTGGGGTAGAAAACCAGAAGGTTATTCTCCATTGTTTTCTCTATGTTCTTCGGGTGAGTTTCGGTTCTGTGTTTCTATGTGGGATGCTTCGTCTTAGAGGTGGGCTACTGCTAAGGAAGGAGAAGAAAATGGTTAAGTGAGGTAAGGTATTATGCATGTTCTTTGTCCGTAAGGACCTATATCACGGGAGTAGGGTTTGATTGTGTTCTCTATGATTTTTCATGCTTGTTTCCTTGAGTATCCCATGCAAGTATTGAATTGTTTATGTGATAGATTACTGCTCATATTCTTCTCTGCATAAAACTTGTTTGCCTATGTGTTTTCTTGAATTACTTTCTACATGGATGAAACTGTCGACTATAGCTCTCTGTTATTTTCTTTGATATGTGCTCTTCATGCCTTTGTCAATGGTTCCCTGCTTCTGTTATTCCCTGTTTTTTAGTTTGCCAATATTCTAGAAGTTAATATAATAATCTGTTGATAGCCAATAACGAAGAAATGGGTTTTGCATAGTTTCCTTAGGATTCGCTTGCTTTTGTAATATTCCTTTAGAAATATGCATTTTCCCTATGTTGATAAAATTGATTATTAAAAATGTTCTTTACTGGTAAAATACTTCTGTGGTGCTCTCTGCGTGTTTTAAAGTAGGAAGATTATAGGGATTATTATTGGTTGGTGCTCTGGATAGAAACTGTATTGCCATATAGAAGTTGTTTTATATAAACAATAATATGTAATATAAGAATTAGAAATAGGTGTTGTAATTCTATCATTTAATTAACTATAGTTGTGATTGATAAATTGCATGGCTAGTAATGCATATTAGGTTCAATTGTGTACTTATTATTGCTATACATTTTCTACTGAACGAAAGTTGAATAAAGAAATAGAGTAGTATGATGGGTTCTAAATTACTGACATTTGACTATAGTATTTGTATAGGATTTTGTTTATAGATGCATTAAAATTTATGTTGCATTGGTTGTTCGTAAAATACGTTAATTTCTTATTTTGGTAAAATGTTAGTAGTGACACATGCATAGTATTAAATTATTATTAATTCAAGATTTGTGCCTCATTGTTTGTTAATTTGTGTGACATTCATATTGGCATGTCAGTAGAGTTGCATATCATGCATTGCACGGAATAATAATGAACTTAATGTGCGTTTTCTACATGGGTTCGCAGACTGAAGAGGTTGCTCTCATGTAGAAAACAACCAGTTTGGGTGAGTTCGGAGACTGAAAAGGTTGCTCTCACTTAACGGGTGGGTGAATTTAGAGACTGAAGAGGTTGCTCTCACCCAATTGTAAATAAACATAAATGTAAACGGATTCATTTTTACGTGAGTTCGAAGACTGAAGAGGTTGCTCTCACATGGAAACGAATCCGTATAGTGAGTTCGAATACTAGAGAGGTTGCTCTCACCCAGTGTATAAATCTAAAAGACATATGCATACAGAGTTGTCATAGGCATTGCATTTGTATTTCATTTATATCTCTTACTGGGCAATAGACTCATTATTCCTCCTGTGATGTAGGTATTGATTGTGATCCAAGTGAAGTGAACGTGGAAGAAGTGTGATGCGATGCAAGCTTGTGTTACCATGCACGGATCGACCTCGGGGGTTATGGCTCACGAAAGAATAAAAGTTGTTTAAATTGCTTAAAGACTCTACGTTATGATTTTCAAATATTTTAAATTATGTTGTTTTTGGAAAATAGTTTAAATGTTTTAATTATTCTGCGTAAAGTTACTATGATGTTTTCTTTTAAGTATTTTTAAATGGATTTTAAAATGATAAAATTTTATGTTAATATGAAATTGATATATGGAAATTGTATAAACGGAAATGGCATGTTACAGCAGAAGTCTGGGTCGTGGCCCAGAACTTCTCTGTGTCAGCCTAAGTGTCATTATGCTCATTTGCTTTGATGATGAATGTTTTAATTGAAATTATAAGTTGTTTATAGTTTGATTATGCTTAATTATTTTATCCTTATATTTATGTTGATCTTTATTGAAAATACCCCTTAAAAGGGTATTTATATGTTCTAATATGTTTACTTAAATCCATGTAGTTTATATGTTGATTATTGAGACTTAGAAGGTTGAAATTGGGCAAAACACGAAAAAGAGGTGACTAAAGCACTAAGGTGGTCGACCAGTTTGATGAAAAACTGATGAAGTGATCGTCCATTTTGAATGTGGTCGACCGACCATACAGATTGCTCGTGGATTCAAAACTATTGGAAAATGGTTGACCGCTCAATAAGACAGATTGGAGCCTATTTTTGAGATGTGAAGAAGCCGTCGACCGACGAGGAATAGGTTGACCGGTTTGACAAACGAGAGCAAAAATTAGATGACCAAAAGCTAATGGTAACATTCCAACGGTCAAAAGGCGGTCGACCGAAACAGAGGTGGTCTATCGCTCAAGCTATGTTGATATATAGAAGACACTCCGAAACTCAAATTAGCCAAGAGAGAACCATACTGAAATACTGCCAAAATTCATACTCGAGTTCTCTCAACAAATAGAGTGTCAAATCTACTTCTCCATACTCCCAAACTTGAGATTTAATATTTGAGAGAGTTAGGTTATTGTTTGTATTTTTGTTTTACATTCATTATACTTGAACCGAGGGTGACGTCGTGTGAATAGTCAAGCTAAGGGGTACGCCCTAAGAATTAATCATTGTAATGGTTTGATTGACACCCGTGAAGTCAATCATCACTAACCTAGGATGTTAGGTGATTAAGGATCTCCGAGTAAGAACCATTGGACTGCTGCAATGAAAGTGTTGCAGTACCTTCAAGGAACCAAAGACTACATGCTTATGTACAGATGGACTAATAGCTTGGATGTGATTGGCTACTTAGATTCAGATTTTGTTGGTTGTGTTGATTCAAGTAAATCAACATCATGATATATTTTTATGTTTGCCGGTGAAGCTGTATCTTGGAGAAGTGCAAAATAATTGACTGCTACATCCACTATGGAGGTTGAGTTCATATCATGTTTTAAGGCTAATTCACATGGTGTATGGATAAAGAGTTTTATTTTGAGGTTTAGAATCGTGGATTCTATTTCTATACCACTGAAGATATATTGTGACAATTCATCTATTGTTTTTATGACTAAAAATAACAAAAGTGGTAGTCGAAGTAAGCATATCGACATTAAATATTTAGCCATAAGGGAATGTGTTATGAATGATACAGTGGTCATCGAATACATTAGCATTGAATTGATGATCGCTGATCCTTTGACTAAAGGCATGCCACCGTCAAAATTTAAGGATAATGTAGAAAGAATGAGATTTGGTTCCTCTATGTAATTTTTCATTGTAAGAACAAATATTAATGTAACTCTTCTTATAATATTTTTCATATTCATATTTATTGTGTACACATTCATTTTGAGAAATATACTTAAGTATTGGACCTTGAATAAACATAGAGTTTATTTATTAAGAATGAATATAATGCATTGTGATATATGGAAGATAATATTCATTTTTATTTAGAGGACTTATCGTCATGATTCATGTGTTGTGTTATTTTACTACAGAAATAATGTAAAACACAGACCAAGTGGGAGAATGTTAGAGTTGGCAGTTTTTCAAAATAATAACTGGCAACCCAACAATTGTGGTTTGGTTTTTGACGGTTTCTATCACAGAAACTGTCCACAAATGACACCTCTCCATTGCAACTTCTTGATGGAAGAAGTTATAAATAGAGGGAAAAGAATGTTGGAGATCCTCTAATCTTACAATCTCATTCAGAAAACTTATATACCATCTATACAAGATTGATAAGGGTGTTACAAGAGACTCTTCAAGGTGGGAAAGCAGGTGTCCCTGTTTAACGTCAATGGCTAGAAGTAATTTTGGAAAAATTCCGTAATTGATCTGAAGGCTTTATTCAGTTGCTAAAAGCATGTTTAGATCGTTTAAGTTAATTAGTCAGGTTTAAGTTAATTAACATTGACATAGTGGGCTCAAAGGGCATTCTGTAATGCTCTTTACTTGTCAAAGCAAGAGCCCCCATGGTCCTTCCATGAAAGCTATTTGTGAAAGATATGAACTCCATTGGTGTCTTTTTTAAACAAGGGTGTGAATGTCTTTGATACTTCCTTGCAAATTTTATGGCAGCCTCATTGGCTTTGGTTCCCGAATTTGAGAAGAACACCCAATCAACAAATGAACAATCTACGAGTTTCTTTGCAAGCTCGACCTGAAATACGATAGCCAACATGATGATGTTGTATTGCAACAAGAGGGCTAGGAAACCATTTATAGAAACACATGCAGTTAAGGTTTTGGACAATCCTTTTCCCTCCCACATCTGTTAATGAAGAATTGCAGACAAAAAAAAGGCCATTGAAAAAATGTAGATAAGAAAGTTATTCTTCGACCTGAGGGATGGAGTAGTAGATATTGCTGACATGAGTAAGGGTCTCTGCCTGCTCAACAACAGCCTTCAACCAGTCATTATCCCCATGACCCAAGGCATTCATTGCAATGTCGGAGGTCATATCCAAGTACTCTCTGCCTTCAACGTCGAGCAATATACAACATTTACCATTGGCGAGGACAACAAGTGCTCTCGCCCTCGGACTCAATCACCACCCTGGTCTTGTCCCCAAACCTTACCTTTCTCGCACCATCCGTAGCTTTAACGTCCACATTGAGGCATCCGGTAACCATTCTTATTAATTGATGAAAGATCGGGTTACTCGGAGGAGAATCAGCTTCTTCTTTCTATATGCAACTCTGCGATTCAATAAAGTTTATCTCTACTTTCACTCACATTCAAAATGTCTACATTACAATTATTCCAATTGTTCAACATCCAAAAAAATCCCAAGCAAAAATTATTCACTAATTTATGTACAAATTAATTTATTCATTAACTAAATATTTGACCCCGCGCCAAATATTTGATTATGAAGCAGAGGAAATTCACCAACGCATCTTGTCTTTACCCTCTTCTTCTTTTCCGCGAAGCTTATTCCTTCTGTAAACAACAAAGAAAAATCCAAAAGCAGCAAGGAGAAGAACAATGCCGGCGCCAACAGCAACCCCAGCAAGCAACCCTGTTTTACTTTTCTTGGTGGTTGAAGTGTTGTTAGAAACAGTTGGGTTGAAATCTGCAGAAAGCTGAGTAGTCAACTAATCTATGCAAAAAAATATGATGATATAACAGAAGGAACATCTTTTTGCCAAGTTTTTCGTTTCATATTACTTGGGGTGGCGCTGATGGCTGAAATAGAAGGCCCAAAGGTGCCTTGCGCTGGAATGCAGCAAGTTCCTTTTCCAGCCCAAAAGAGATGGATTTCCATCAAGTTTTTCGACACTTGGACCGTGAATTGCCTCTCAACAGCAACAAATGAGACCCCGCCTGCTGCCTTTCTAATGTCGAAATCCTTCAAAACCCGATTCCCCTGTAATACAAATAATTAGCAGAAACCCTCATGCGCATCTAAGCTTGTGAAACCACAGTTTTTTATAAGAACATAGTTGATGAAAGAAGGACCTGGATATAAATATCAAAGACTCGCCTCCCAAGGCTTTTCCACGAAGTTGAATCTGGGAAAGCTGTTTCTGTAAACTGGAGAGTGACAGTGTAGTTACCATTTTCAAGGCCTAATCCATAGTACCTCAGCGATGAAGCAGAGAGTCGTGATGTTTGGAAAAGTTCAGGGTCTAAAGTATTTCTGGTTTGTGATGCCGTAAAACTCGTGTATGAAGGATTGTTACTCGCAAGAAAGTACCCAACATTACTCACAGCCCACCTGTTTGTCCCAGTAACAAAGTATGAAGCCGGGCCAAGGGTTTCATTTTCCCTTTCATATTCAATCCCTGCTGAGCTTCTAATGGCTGGACCTCCACATTTTATTGCAAAATTATAATCTGACAAAAAAACAAACAAGCGAGGGAAACATCTAAATGAGTTAGGCGCTTATAATTCACCTCAAGGACACCATATCCAATGTATACTTGAGTAATAAACCCAAAATGCTATCAGGGATGCAGGCTGAAAACTATATAGAATTGTTTTGTACTCACAGTTTCCCAAACCAGGATTGCAAGGAAAGTTCCGTTGAAGACAGTTTAATCCCGAGGGCAAAACACTAAAAGAAAAAGAGGAACGAGCAGAGATGAGAAGTAATATAATTATAATTAAACATCTTATGTAGTCGTTCTCAATGATGTTATTTTTAACGACAAGCATATCCAAAGTTCCACCTCATATCACCTTAATCCCTGAAGATGCAGGGTCATAAATGAACTATTAGGAAGTGTTGTCGTCAATAAATTTGTAGGCATAATGGTATTACACTAAGCGTATATGTGGAAGAGAGAAAAAGATCACTTAATCACCTGTTGTTTGAACTCCCTACTGTGAAGTTGTTGGCCACTAAATTACTGCACATCATACCCACAGTGAATTACAAAGTTAGTTTAAATCCACGAGCTTGCTTTTCTGAAATATTAAGGAAAACAGTAATATCAAACTTACAGTTGTAAGGATGGATTATCGACCCAAGATGGAAAGCTCCCTGCCAAATCATTATATGAGACATCTCTGCAAAGATCATATTTGAGATCGTCAGTATGTCCACAAGAGCATCAACGACGAAACAAACGATAAACAAAACCAATATACACACCTTGTCCATTTGTCGATTTAGATATTTTAGTTTCATCGACCAGACTACAAATGTCGATTTATGATATACCCTTAGTCATCTTCATAGTTTTGTGAGAGAAAGGTAAAAATATAGTCTATGTTACAATAAATTGAAACCTGTAAATAAACTCACTAAATTTTTTAATGACAACTATGAATTTGGTGATGAAATCGAGCAATTTTCCATCGACAAACTCAAAAATCAGAATACGTTATAGTTTTAATAAATAATTTGGATGCAATTAATTTCAGTAGCCTTGGCAATATTGGAAGAGCCTAATGCTACTCACATAAGGTGCACTCACATATTTAGAAGAGTTGAACTCTTTTGTTCAGGCAGGGTACCAATTAACATATTATTTCCAAGAAACCTGAGCATTAAAGAACAAAACAGACATTGGTTCAACAATGAGCTCCATGACAGATATATGTAATTCAATGAGTAGAGATGGAATATTACAAAAAGGAGAGAGAGGTCAAATTGAAAATCGAATCTGGAATAGGTCCTGCAAGACTGTTGAAGCTCAAGTCCCTAAAAGAGAAGTAGAAGTATAAATGAAAGGACTTCAAGAATTGTCCTGAAAAAATGTAACCCACAAAAGAACGGAAAAAAAAAAAAAGAATGTTTACAGCAGAGCCAGTGACACAAATTCTCCAATACTGGATGGAATCGAACCAGAAATATTGTTATTGCTCAGAATTCTGCAGCAAAGAACATGATTACAGTATTATAACCTCAAAGAGTAAAAAACGGAAGAGAAACATATTTATTTTTATGAAGTTCAACAATGGTGCCTCACAAGATAGATAAAGACTTCATGTTACTTATGAATGCAAGTGAAGAGCTCCCATTTGATAAACCACTTATTCTCCTACATCAGTAATACAAACAATAACATCATATCCAACAATTATGATATAAAGATGAACTATCTAAAGTTTAGACACTCACAAATCAGTTAAAGACGTCAAATTTGAGAAGGAGGACGGTATAGGACCTTCAAAAGAGTTTCCTTGAAGCCTCCTAAAAAATCAATGAGGAGCTCATTATAACTTAAGAAATTATTCTGATAAGAAACTGTTCAAAAAGTCAACTCCAATAGATTATATGAACCTCAAATGCGACATATTGAATCGGTAGTTTACTTATGCGTTAATAGAATAAGAAATAAGTGTCTTACAGGACAGTGAGCTTTGAGTAATTGCCAATGAAGTCAGGAATCCTGCCTGTGAGTTCAGTGTCTGATGCCCATCTGTAAAAATAACGATCAAAGAACATCTCTTTTTTATAAATCATTATTACAGAACAATACAAGATGAAACTAAATAAAAAGCACCACTTGTCTTACATTTGCTGTAGATTAGTTAGCTTGGCAAATGTTGTAGGAATCTCTCCAATTACTCCAGAACTATCTATATAGCTATAAAGGAAGAGAAAGTAAAATTTCATGTAAGTCATTAATCAAGAATTTGTTAGAACTTAGAAGTCGCTTGTAAGACACAACTTCATAAGCTTTGACGACAATAATATGAATTATAATATTCAAAAAGTAAAATGAATCGAAACTTTACAGTTGCTCCATTGTAACGAGATCTCCCATCTCATATGGCAGGGGGCCAGAGAAGTTATTGGATCCAATACCCCTATAAAATCAACAGAAGGGCAGCTGAGAAAGGTTTTGAAAGTAAGATATATATTAAGATGATAAAAAATGTTAAGATGATAATTATCCTTAGCTCCTCTAAACTTTTACTTCTTTGTGTATTTCATTCGAATGCTTCTGAGCCATAACTACATCCAGTTAAAAGTGATTGGAGCCAGCAGATTGAACCATTTTTCCATATATATAGTACATAATATACTCTCGTAGCCATGAAGATGCATAACAAAGTCTAGAGAAAACTTACAACACTTTCAGATTGGTAAGATTTTTAAGTTCTTTCGGAAGTTCTCCCGATAATGCATTGATGCCAAAGTTCCTGCTCATATGTTTTAGAGAGATAGAAGGAAAAAATCTTATGACTAAAGATATCAGCCACATTACGGTTATGGAGTTTCAGAGTAAGCTTACAAGTACTCCATTTTGGTTAGATTCCCCACTGATGCAGAAAGGGGGCCTTCAAGGTAATTCTGGCCCAAGTTTCTAGAAAGAAAACATTGAACAACATCTTATAGGAAGAATAGAGCATGTGTCTCTAGAAATTAAAGATAAAACATTATCCTATAAAAAAGAGATGATTGCTAATTGCCCCATTCATTCAGTCAAACAAATGACATATGAGAGTGAAAAGTAATTACAAATTAGTGAGGAAAGTCAATGTCCATAGCTCTTCCGGCAGTACACCAACAATACTGAGGGCATAAGCCTTCCTGTCCCCAAAATGAAACACATCAACATCGAAAAAGAAAGAACAAAACATGAATTGCAAGCAAATGACTAAATACAGCAGACCATTAGTTTTTTTTCATGAGTTTGAACCCAAAAAAAATACATTTCAGCCGTAAGGGTTCTCTTACAAGAGAGATAGATAGAGAGCGAGATATATCTTACAGAGCGACTATGTGGCAGGTAGTGCCGTTGTCATCTGAGCAATCACATTTTATGAATGGATTATAAGCTGGGTCATCAATGGTGGCTGACTCTTTGGGAGAGGCTTTTCCACTACATAGTTCCCCACTTATGTTCCAAAACCCTGCTTGGGCTTCAATTCCCCATTGTTCAAAGATTGAGTTCAGAGCTCTAGCTGTACACAATAAATTTTCACATCAGAAATTCAAAAAAAAAATCACAATTGAAAACTATAGCATAATCTATATGAACAATTTTATAACATTATTTTAGTGGAGCATGATTTGGTTAGATAGCATATCCTTCGTCGAGGAAAAATTAAATATTTCGTTACTTAGTATAAACAAGTTATTGATACAGAACCAACCTAAAGTGTCGACTGAACCAATCTAACCTTAATCACATTTGATGTCTGGCTACGAAAATTTACTTATATTTATTCATACCAATTCGCGATTCAAATAAATCTTTGGAACTATGAGATTTGTCGTATAAAAACTGCCTGATTTTCTTTCCTTTGATAGCACGATGCGACAAACGATGAATGAACCTTTATTACTTCGCCTATGAAAATTAAACTTATGTATGCAAGTTCATAAGCCTTGACCCTTGTAAAGTTTCTAAAAAATACACAGTATATTTGCAAATTTTAGGAATTTCTCTGATTGGTTTTTAGAGAACTTATTGTCAGAATCCACCTCATATCTAGGAATATTCATGTTAACTAACTTTGTAATAATAATAGTTTCTAGAATTTTCCCTCTAAATATATAAAGGGAATACAACATTGTAATAGTTTGATTAGTCAATTATCATTTATATTCTGCTTCCTCTATTTCTTACTTGGTATCCGAGCCAAACATGGACTCCTCCTCTAGCAACACCACTCATCCTTTCTCGGCGAACTCCTCTTCCCTTCCTCCTTTTCTCGCCACTCACCAAACCCTCACAGTCAATCTTGAATCCTTAAATTATTTGATTTAGAAAAATCATATTCTCAATGTGGTGATTGAAAACAACCTTGAGGCCTTCATTGATGGTCTTTCTCTCCTCCTCTGCCTTTCCTGGACTCTGCTCATCTTCAACCAAATCCAGCTTATACATTGTGGCAAGGCTATGACAAGCTTCTTATGAGCTGGCTAGATGCTTCTCTTAGTAATTCTCTATTATCTCACAATGTCTTCTACACTTCAACAGCTGAAATTGGGAGTGCTCTTACTCTACTTTACTCTTCAACATCACTTGCTTGTCTGACAGAATTACGAGGCCAGCTACATCAATTAACAAAATATGGTCTTACAACCTTAGAATATATTCAGAAAATCGGTTCAATTTGCAACACTCTTCAAGCAATTGGTGTACCAATCTCACAAAGGGATCACATTCTGTACCTGATGAGTTGTAAAGACCCGCGTTTTTAAAACCTTATCTTTTTCTTTACCGTATAAAAATTTTCTTTAATTTAGTTAAAGTGGACAAGAGGAAAGTAAATCAGAGTAAATAAAGCGGAAACCATTAACAATTTCAAAATATGGTTTGAACATTTAATCAAGAGACAACACTTTAAAACCAAAGTCTATAGTTTAACAAAATATTTATCGTCTGGTTCACAAGCAGCCCGCCCCATTTCGGTAGGGTCTGATTGTTTCTCCAAAACCTCTGGCTCAATTCTCTTTGCCTTGCCACCATTGCCTTCACATTCTCTACTGTCAGTGCCTTCGCTACAACCTTTACATAGGGAACATCCTCAGTACCAGATACTATGACTCCTTTGAGGATCTCCATCTTGAGCCCTTGTACAAAGTGGTGGACCTTGTGCTCTTCAGTGGCCACCAATTGTGAGGCAAACTGGGATAGTGCCTCAAATTTTCTAACATAGTCTGACACTGTGTCTTAATTGTACAAACTCTACTAGTTTCTGAGTCCGGACGGTATGATTAAAGTACTTTTCGTAGAACAGTTCTTTGAATTTCTCCCACGCAAGAGTTAGGGCGTCCTGCGTCGCTTTAATCGAATCCCACCAGAAGCGGGCATCCTAGACTAGTAAGTAAGCCACACATGTCACTTTCTTAGTCTCTCTTATCCTTGAGTATTCGAACATATCTTCAAGGGAGGGGATTCACTCTTCAGCTCCCGTGACATCGGAAATATTGCCATCGAAATTGGGAGGCTTGAGTTGTTGAAATTTTTCCCAGCCGGCCTTTTCAGGAACCACCACAGCATGGTGATTTTCGTTTCCATTTTTTCTTTTCATAAACCGCTCTATATACTGGAATTGTCGCTCCATATATTGGGATTGCCACTCCACTACAGCGGTTAAACGGGAGAGGGCTTGATCTCTCTTGTCCCAAGCACCGGCATTCTCTCGACCATCCACATTTTCTTGGCCCCCAGCTGTCTCGTTCCTCTCGTCATTTTTTTGCACATCGGCTCTTGCTCCTCTCCTCATTCTATGATTCTCTACACTTCGTATTATGAAACAGTAAGTTAAGGAAAGCAATTTAAGAAACAAAACAAAACTTACAATTGAAGGAGTATTCCATGATGAGACTTGTGTTACCAGCTATCTACAGAACCACATTTGACCCAGTTTTCCTCTGATACAAACTATAACGACCCGCATTTTTAAAACCTTATATTTTTCTTTACCGTATAAAAATTTTCTTTCATTTAGTTAAAGTGTACAAGAGGAAAGTAAATCAGAGTAAGTAAAACGAAAAACATTAACAATTTCAAAATATGGTTTGAACATTTAATCAAGAGACAACACTTTAGAACCAGAGTTCATAGTTTAACAAAATATTTATCATCTTTCAAACCATTTCGAAACACCAATTTTACTTTCTGTGAGCCATAACCTCTCAAGTCAAATCTGCTGGGTAACCCAAGTGCTCAACAGGTAATGTCTCCTCCTCCACATTGATAATGTTGATATCATGACAGTCACCTACACCACAAGCAAACTGTGAGCCTAACGCTCAATAAGAAATAAGATGCAAAATGATGCATGCATATGTCTGATTATGTCAGAAAGGAATCCACTCAATCTGTCTTTACTCACAGTTTCATATCGTTAACTCATACATTGAGCTGGGACATTGGAGATATTTCCCACAAGGAGAATAATTGCTACTCAGAATCTATCCCCAGGCAGAACAGGCTCTTGTATCCTGACGAGGGAATGAGTTAATTTCAAGTCTCCTTGCTAGATCCAAACTACCTCCTCAACCTCCAATTCCCATTACATTTATTTAATCCGGTCTCTCCCATGCAATACATATGAATACTAACTCGGATATGATATTTCTATTTAT